>CATQJL010000001.1:13215678-13239818 GCA_958299035.1 Cylicocyclus nassatus | reverse complement strand
TGGGTGCTTGCTTCACCTATGGAATGTAAAAGTACAGTGTGCGACAAATTATTGGCGCGTTATTTCTAACAATAAATGTCAAATGGGAGGAGCAGCGAGGGATTAAGCTTGAATTTCTTTTTCGGTTGTTTTACCTCGATGCAGTGGCGTAGGGGGAGGGGGGAGAGGGCGGGGGCCGAGAATGGGTCGCGAAATTTTGAAAATCACTAACATGAGTTATAAAAATGGGCAAATGACTTGTTAATACTTATAAATGATTAAAACAATTCTTTAGAATTTTTTAGAAATCAATTTGCCTTATAAAAAGTTTTTTTCGGGGAGCGTCCCTCCTTTTACGAGATTTCGGAATTAACGGCCCGCGAAGATTTGCGACGTATACCAAAAATTTTTTGGGAGTGCGTATCTAAAGCAACGCATCTTCATTAGAAAAAGATTTTTGTCGCTCCCTCCCCCCGAACGAGAAATTCTGGGTACGCCATTGCCACCATGATTTTGCTAGGAGTGTATATTTGCATGGAAATAGCCTCTAGTTAACCCAGTTCCAGTTAGTTAGTCTTAGTCCATTCACCTCAGTTATTGGGCTAATTACAGGCTCTGCACAGTATTGGCTTTAAATTATTCATCATAGTGGATGATGCACAAGTATGTGGCTGACTGCAGCATAGAAAATATAGCCCTAATATTTCAATGCTATTAAACGTATATTTCCATTATCGTGATATGGGAGTAAGATAGTCTCAAACGGCATTACCTTTTTGACAGTTGTTTTGCATCATTTTTAAAATACAGTAATGTTTCCATGTTTATTTTCTGGATCAAGCATAAACTCATTGATAGTACCTTTGAGTCATGTTGGCACACTATGTGCAATAGATAAACAAATTTGTGTAATTGAAGCTGAATGTCTATTTGTCTGTCTGTGGGTCCATCTGTGTGTACGTATGTTCCGAATAGAAAATTTTATTTCTGAACCGAGAATATTGGCACAGTTGAGCTTTGAGGCGGGGGGGGGGGGGGGGGAGGGAGGGGGTTTCGCGTTCTCTTCATTGATTGATATCTATTACATTTTATCGATTTTTGCGAAGTTTCATCTGGGAAGCTGGGAGGTTGGGAGTAGGCACAGGGTGGTCAGTGGGCATGCTGATTACGAAAATATTATTGACTTAAAGAGAAGACCGGGCGGAGCCAGTTTGCCAGCTACTAGATAAAATATTTTCTTTTTGTAAAATAGTCTTTTCTCTTGTATTGCTGCAGCATGCGGATAAAAAATTGCGGAAATTTCCAGTTTGTAACTTTCTAAGGAACGCTTCTCAAAACTTAAGATTATGCAATGAAGTAAACCCCTAACCTCTAGCTCACTGCGTAGTTGGATATTTGGAAGAATTATAAGCAAAAATTTGAACGATATTCGTAAGCGTAAGAATGTTTTCAAATATTGTGTCTTTCAGTCCTTACGTCTCCGAAGAAAGACCTTTTTGCAGCATTCCGAGACACGAGATCATATTAAATTTATGGCTGTTTGTTGTGGCACTGCTTCAGAAATTTTGACGCAAATAACTTTGGCACACCCTGCAGGCCAATTGATCTTCTTCCATAACGTCTAATAAAGACTTTGACATCTTTCACTGAATGCTTGCTAGTCGTGGAATAGTCATCTAGAATACAGAAATGAAAGCGACAAAGTGATCAGGTCTGCTCGGAGGGATGTCGAGTAGTTTGATGAATAACCCACGATAACAGCACGCAGATACTCTTTGGCTTTAGAAATAGCGACTCTGATAGACTTATGAGATAATCATCTTATGCGGCGGCTAAAAGGATGAGGAAGTGGTGGCTTGCGTCAAGTCTGACAATTCTGCCATTAGCATTTTGATTGATAGCCGGTTGAGCATCCAGCAAAGCGACAAATAACACCTATGGGTTGCAATGATTGAGTTTCTCGTGAATTATAACATCACTAGCTCCTCATCTTAAATGGTATTTTGAGAAAAGCTTCAGAAATGAGATTATTATTCGTTTTCATATTAAAAAAACCAGGTAAGTATAGGGGCAGAACACTGCTGAAAATCGATTTTGGTTGAAAGGACAATTGGAAGAGTGTATTAGGTTGTTGCATAAGTTCTGTCCGATTTGAATTTTTTGGGTTCAAAACGCCGTAACTTCTTTCAAAGTCAACTTTTTTCCAAGATCTTAGTTTTCTATGTGTTGACCAGTTCTTTGGCTATGAAACACATATTGAGTCCTGCGCAAATCCTCGTTGAGAAAGAAGCAAGAATGCAAAAACTTCACAGCGTTTTTCTTCAAACCTGTCTTTTTTGACATGGCAACGCTCCCTTATGAGGATTGATAAACATATTATCTAACAATGGATAGATAGAGAAATTTTCGTAGATTATTATGCAACATAAAAGAGCCCATAGGTTCTGCGCTGCCGAAAGATTTTTTTGATCGAGCAAAAAGGAAGCCACTTTTTGACCTCACTTCAGCACATGTGTGCATGCCTATTTACGAATTATGAAAATTTTACGACTGATATGAGCGCCAAAAAGGAGCTGCTGGATGGGCCCTGCTAGCTCTTGCTTTGCCCTAGCACCACCAACTTTGAGCTCATTGATTACTTCTATTTGCAGAAAGTTATTGCTTGTAAAACATCTATACAAAAGATTAATGTTCGACGATAAATTTTACTAGCAAGACGTTTTCTTCATGGAACCGAACTTCTGCATATACTAGCATTCTATACCCTTATTCCGCAGCCAATGAAAGAACTTGACTTGAAGGGCGCATTGTGGAGATTTCCTCGCAATAGAACAGCTGCTTCAAACATAAGGCAAAAAAATCGAACAGAATTTATGCAACAACCTAATATAGCAAAAGCGCAGACAGTTATAAAATGTCTCTAGGCTCCTATAATTGTGCTCTCATAATCAGATCACTAAGCAGCAAAATAAATACTGAAAAGAGCTTTACGAATACCAGGAAGTAATCCACACATGATTGCGAGGTGCAGACTCGTTCTTCGCAAATTGTCTGGTGTCCACTCTTGATTCCTCCCCGTCATTGAACTAACCGATCGCTACCAACCAATGAGAGTCGCGCTGTTATAGCAGATACTTGAAGATGGCTGAAACAAAGCAAGATAAGGATCCTTCTACAATTTGTAATCACAAAGTAACTTTCAATCTTTTGGAGTGCTCAGACAACATCCAGCATTGATATCAGCTGTATGCATACCTTCGATAGTCTAGAGACAGGGTGTAAAAAGTGAAGGTTGTTTGAGCATCTGACGTTATAAATATGAAGGTTGTTTAAAGATGATCAGAGAAGAGAAAATGACATAAAACAGATATAAAAAGCAAAAGAAACTGCTGAAAACCGGATAAAAACGCTGCATTGAGGCTTGAAATCTTTCATTTGGCGGCTTTTCAAAGTGCAAGTTTTCGCTTTAGGACCAGCAATTCGCAACACGGGGTTTTGATTTCTGATGCGTCCTTTAAATTTTTACCCCCGCACCGTTCCTGTTTCCTGGGACGTTGTCTGGATTGTTGCGCTTATTGTTCTAAGCTAAAATCGCCCAAGCTGGAAAAAAATCGATGCGAAAGCACTGAAACAGAACAAGGTAAAGAAAAACGCACTTTTTACGATTTTTCGCAAAAAATCCACAATAATCGAAGAGATAAAGGCTGGGTGGTTGTCTGCATTATGAACAGAAGCGAGATCTATAGAATGCACGAAAAAACCGCGTGAAAATAGTTAAACTAGGAGAAGAACAAGAGATTTTCGAAAACAAGGTTTTTGCCGGATTTCTTGATCAAATCAAAAAATTTGGTTCTGGGACGTTATCAGCGTGAAAATAGAGATCAAGAGCTTCAAAATGATATATAGCTTGCTAAAATTGGGTTCGAAACAGCGAAGAAAAGGGTACCAGAGCCAAATGCCCCGCGCCCCGCGTTTGGGGTAGCGAGGTAGCGCGCAGCGCGCGGAGACGCAGACGAGCAGCGGAGACAGACCAGAGCCGACGGGGCATTTGGCTCTGGTCGTAGATCTCCGCGGAGTCTCAACGAAACCCCGCAACATTATATATCATTCTGATCGCCATGACACGACGAGGGAAACTGACAACGTCCCAATTTTTGAAAACCACTCGTTAACGGAATAAATCAGCATTTTTGTGCGCGACTTTCTGCGCGAGATTTAAGCGCAATTTCTCGTTTTTATTTAACTCCAACAGCTTTCTAAATTTCTGAAACTCAATTTTGTTCAAATGAGAGGTTAATTAAAAAATTTTGTTCTGAATTCTGGCGAAAATCCCACAGAAACTTTGGCGGTACATCAGTAAGTAATTTCCAAGTTTCCTCTTTCTTGAACCTCGGCATTGTTAGTATAATGTGTGTTAGTAGGTGAGTAAGCCGACCGAGGTTAGTAGATTTTATTAGTGGCGGCCTAACGTTTCGAACAAGTCGTCTTCTTCAGAGGCCTAAAGTGGTAGGAGATTTACGATTATGTGTCTAACCCACCAAAATCCTCCACCAGCCCTGACCAGCCTCGATTTTGCCCCAGAATATCACAAGAAAAAGTCCCAAACGTGAAAGACGAACTGCTCTTCCACCGTCGGCGCGCGGATGTTAGGGCGGCCGTCCTTCGATGCCACTAGTATAATAATGGAATACATTGTATACCATATTTATATACATATAATATGGTATATGGTATACAATGTATTCCATTATTATACTAGTGGCATCGAAGGACGGCCGCCCTAACATCCGCGCGCCGACGGTGGAAGAGGTCACGTTTGGGACTTTTTCTTGTGATATTCTGGGGCAAAATCGAGGCTGGTCAGGGCTGGTGGAGGATTTTGGTGGGTTAGACACATAATCGTAAATCTCCTACCACTTTAGGCCTCTGAAGAAGACGACTTGTTCGAAACGTTAGGCCGCCACTAATAAAATCTACTAACCTCGGTCCGCTTACTCACCTACTATCCCACAGAAACATTTTTTTTCAAGGTAAAAAAGGCTATGAAAACGCAAATTCTCGGTTTCGCTGAGATAAGCTAAAGATATTATTTCCTACTAGTTGACTTACCCGGCTCCGCCCGGCCCTGACATTGTTATATTCGCAATCAGCATGCTCGATTACCCCCCCCCCCTGTGCCAACTCCCAGCCCCGTAGCTCAAATTTTGCAAAAAAATCGATAAAATCGATATCGATCGATGACGAAAAGTAGCCTATGACACCCGCCGGGGCCCGAAGTGTATGTGTGCCAAGTTTGGTCCGGATCGGTTCAGAAATGGAATTTTCTATTCGGAACATGCGTACAGACATACATACATACATACATACATACAGACAGACAGACAAACAGACATTCAGCTTTATATATAAGATATTTGCTTCATTAACATTCGTTCCAATATAATCAGGATGACTTCTGTTTTCTTTCCAAATGAAAGTTGTGTCCCCTCATAACCCTCAAAGTGAAGGTTACCAGAGTACGTGGCTCTATGTATCGAGGGTATGGCTGTATGAAACCTAATAATTGAGGTAGGGCAATTGAAGGCATTTTATTATTTTTTTCAAATTACCCTTAACCTTTCCGATGATCTCAAATTGAAAGTGCAAAAGGCATAGCATTCTTTAATAGAAAAACTGACTTTTTAAGTACCTATAACAATTGACTTTGAACTTCTGTAAATAACATTTTGATCGGGAAAAACGTTTATCCCTACTTCTTTCAAAATGAATAAAAACGACTATTCCTTGGCATTCGATGTAAAGCACTTGTTAACATACATAAGTTGATATAAAATTTAGCTGGAGTGATTCCTCATCTTGTTATGTAAGTAGGCCAATCATGAATGAAAGTCCATGTTCGACTATCCAAGAACCTTGGCATGGGTAGATACCAGTGGCGATCCAAGGGGGGGGGGCGCTCCCCCGAGAATGGGTCGCGAAATTTTTGAAAGTTACTTATTGGCTGTAAAAATGTGTAAGTGACTTCTTTATACTTGTAAATAACTAAAATAAGTACGAAATTTTTTAAAAATTCAAATTAGCCCTTCAAAAAAATTGTTTTCGGAAGCGTGGCTACCGCCACGCCCACTTTTTGTAACATAATGGGGACATGAGCCCATAAAAATTTTGGGAATCATCCCAAAATTTTTTTGAGTGCGTGGCTAATGCCCGAACCTCCACCCGAAAAAATGTAATGTCCCCCCCCCCCCGGTCCGAAATCATGCGACCGCCATTGATATAGCTGGTACGCTGGGAGCTGGCGCAGGAGCCGGGGAGAAGGGGGGAATGGGGTAAATGAGCATGCTGAATTACAGAAGTAGCAACATCAAGTCATCTATCATTTCGATTTTTTCGAATTTTTGAACTGGGGCGCTGGGATTTGATACAGGAGCGCCCTGTACACTACAGAATCATACCTGCCCGGTCGCTGCCTTTAAAATTTGCAAAAATCGACAAAATCAATTAACAATCGGTAATTCTATTCAGTACAGTATAATCGGTAATTCTCCAGACGAGTAGTACTCGGAACCAGTATCACTTACCCCCCCCCCCCCCCTACTGCACTTCCAGCTTGTAGCTCGAACTAGAAAAATCAACTAATCCATATCTTAAGTAAAGAAGAATAGTATATTCTCTATATTTTCTCCACTCCGAAGTGCATCTTTGTAAAGTTTTGTCCTGCACTATTCTAAGTTGGAAATTTTCAATTGAAACAAACATGAGACAGACAAGGAGAAGGAAAGACAGACATTTGGCTTCACGAACCATAAAAAATTTCTGAATGTACGCATCTGTGACGGCTTTGAGGGAAGCCCCCACAAGTTTAATGGTAATAAGCTTTCTCACTAGTCTTTTCCTCGGTGGCTCTTTGAATGGACATCCATACAAGAACTGCTTGTGTTTATCTACCATATGTAGTAGTGGCGGGCCGAGTGGAGAGAGGCGGGGGAAGGGTAACTCGCCATCAAGAAATGTTGAGGAATTTTTGAATGTGACCTATATCTATCAAGATACTACATCCGATCAAAGCTCTTCACAGTCTTCACAGGTTGAAGTACGAAAACCGAACTGAATAGCTCAAGTATGATGTATGAGTAACCTCACATCTTATGATAAACTCGCGGCAATTCTGCTCATGTAATTCTCGATTATTCTCGATGCTGGCAGTCTTGGAAGTGTTGCATAGGCATTAGTTTGTCAAAACAGAAATTCTAGCAAATTGCGGTTCTGCTGGGTGTTTCTAAGAGTTCGCGTTGTCAAAGACCTGCTAAAGAAGTGATGTACAGTTCTTTCAACACAACTATCATCGAGGATAACCGTACTAGTCATTTTTTAGCAACTCATCTGGATAATTTTTAAAGTATTCCTGGTGTTTTTTCCTATAGAACCCTGAAACGCACATCCTAAAAATCATGTGTGATTACGAGATCGTTTCTGTAAGTCTTCATTGTTTGGTGAACTAGACAGTGAAAGGAAATTTTAGAGCCACGGGGGCCATAGCCAGCTGGCGGCGGGCGCATGCTATTATCGATAAAGTTCCCGGTTTCGACTGAGTCAAAGCAAGCCGTTCTCGTGGTTTAGTGGGAACTTATAATTCTAATGAAGATCTTGTGGACTTACTTGTGAGACTTGATTGCCATCATGATCTTGCGTAGGTGTGTTGCATTCAATCTTCTTTAGTGACACAAGGGGTGATAAACATCCCGCGTGGAATTTTAATTACCTGTAAAGGTGTTAGTGCACCTTTCCATGCTCTCAAACAAGATTCATGAACGGAGAGAAAAAAACCCCTAAAACTCACAGGTAGGGTCTCTTATCAGACAACTGTCTCAGATAGCCTATTTACTGACAGTCTTTGGACTTGACTGACAAGAGTTGTGGAGTAGTTATAATGGAAAAAAGTATCGGGAGGGTCTATAGGGTGGACTTATTGGGTCAAAAAAGCCTACTTGTCTATAAGATTTTAAGGTATGTATGCGTGCATGGAATAGATGGCATGCATTAGAGCAGTGAGAAAACTCAATTAGATGGTTGGCATTCATACCAGTGCGAACTGAAAAACTTTGCTACTAGCATTGGACCGATATGAAACGGTCCCTCGCTCGATCTGGACCAAACTGTATAATTACTAATGTCTATCATAAGTGTTAATCCGTAAATAACAGCACTAGTCTCGTCATACGTAAAACACTCTTGATTGTATGCTTTTTCATCTCTTATGAGATGTCGCCTCTGCGTGGCTCTTATCTTCGGCAAAATGGTGTGATT
This sequence comes from Cylicocyclus nassatus, assembly GCA_958299035.1. Taxonomy (NCBI): domain Eukaryota; kingdom Metazoa; phylum Nematoda; class Chromadorea; order Rhabditida; family Strongylidae; genus Cylicocyclus; species Cylicocyclus nassatus. The sequence continues at coordinate 13,231,532 of CATQJL010000001.1, read as the reverse complement.
CAGACTTTAGCATCGTGATCAAAAGTGCAAGACCAAAGCATAGCTTAAAAAATCCATCAAAGATTATGCCGTATACTCATGCTTTTGTACCTATTCGAAACTTACAGATGAAGTATTATTTTTTTGGTACTTTTCCCTTACTTGAACATTGTTTCAGAATGTTTATATAAAATGCAAATGGTCAAAATTTCCATAGGTAATATGAGGACTGCCCCTCTGCCACATGTCAGAAGAAAATTAACACGTTTAGGATCAGTTTGACATGTTTTAATCAAATCTATTTCCAGCGAAGTACGATGGCAATAAAATGACTCAAAACTGTTCAGTGTCTTTTTATAGAAACAAGACAATCTGGAAAGCTTATCGAGACCTTGAACGTTTTCAGCAATGACGGAAAGGTATCCTCCTTTCGAAATTGTTTCGACAAGCGAATTGCCTGAAAAAATTACAATTAAAGGCTCCAAGTAACTGGCCACCGCTTCTGTTCCTGCTTGGATGATTAAATAGTAGCCCGCTTCCTCGTTTTGACCAAATCAAAGGGTTCACTGAATGGAGGATGTTATTCTTGCGATGTTTTAGTTTACTTTGGAAACTGATGGATGAACAGAGGAGGTCATTATTGAGTGCAAAAGAGATTGAACTCACATTGCTAGGTAGGTGAACAAACCTTTAATAAAGCCTGTTAAACATGTAAATGACACAATTATTCGTGACATGTAAAAGGAGATGGACACTCCTTCCTCTAACGAAATGGCCAAGTTTGGTACAAAGAAAGAAGTATTAACGTTTTTGAGAAAATGGGTCCGGATAACGAGAAAGTACCTCTTTTTTCTCCGCTAGCATTAATCTTCTTTTCTCAAATAGCCCAATTTCACCACCCCTTTCTCTTTTCAAGCGAGCCACTCAGCCGCGTCCTTGTGTTTCGGAAGACGAAGCTTATGCCGCACGATACCCTCAGGCAATACGAAGCACGATTCTGGTCCTTTGGTCGCAAAATCATTTGGTGTATTCAGACTGGTCGAGTTCAAAAAATAAGGTGCGTCTTGTTCTCGTAAAAATGAGGTAATTACCATAGGTATATGTCGAAAGGCGCGCTTTTCGGCCCTCGTCATTGCCAGACTATTGTTACTTCACAGAAGCAATTAGCAAAAAGTATTTGAGTGCATCGCAAAGTGTACCAGGAGAGATCACGCAGCTGAATTCTAGAATGAACAAACAAACTGAAACTTCCTTATTGGCTCTCTTAGTTAACTGTCAATCAAAATACGCCTTTCGACCGTCTTTCGATACCATTGATCTGCAAATTTATTGAAGTTAAAGTGGATTGAGACCCTAAAATAGTTGTTTCCAGACTTTCGGGAATTTTCAGGATTAGCAATATGTGATCTCAAAAACTGATTGCACGCATCATTCTTGCTGGTACCGCTGCAACTCTTCCATCTCTATCAAATAGACCCCTCTAATAATTAAGGCACAAATTCACCCTTTCAAGTTTAGACGTACAAGCTGGGGCTGTTTGCTACCGTAATTAAGCATTGTTGAAACATTTCAGCTATCTATTTGTTACCATGTGTCTACAAATTACGCTGACAAGTCAAATAAAATTGCGGCTTCCGTAGATAGTTAGCAGCGACAGTAAAAAGAAGATCATCGGAATCGTCTCATCCTCCGTTTTTGGATCTTATGCATTTTATCTGTGTCTCAATGTTTGAAATGTCGAAGGAAAAGGTGCAGACAATTTTTTTAAATGTTGAGAGATGAAAATCCTGTGACTTCTATACATGATCAATAGAACACCGTAAAGAGTGTTAACCAAACTGCCTTAGTATCCCTTTAGAAAAAACGTAATTGAAGAAGAGTTGTTTTGCAAATCTATACTACGAGTCAGGTGAATTTGGGTGCGTTCTCGATTTCACCAAACTTGTTTCGCTTCAGTTAGTTCTCCGTCAATAACCTTAGTGCGCTATTTCGTCTAGTACTGCTCATGAGTGCCTTATGTTTGTGCATATTTCCACTGCGACTGCAGCTCAGGACCCCGCAGGCTGAGGGCAGGCTACTGCGGTGTAGTATGAAGAAGCCAGTAACTCGTACGCCGTAACTGTTTGTTCTGAAAGTCGTTTCGAGATTAGAAAGTGAAAATGAATAGGAAATTTACTCAAATAATTTCATTGCTTTCACAGATTTGTATATAATCAGTGTGTTATAGTTGTCGTTTATTCTATGTAATCTTCCACGAATTATCATCGAGTCACTGAATATAACTATAAAGAAATGCAGTACACATTTGAAATAAATGGTCTGCACCCACCAAATCTTTCATCTATTGAGGTGAGCACTGGCTTAATCTTGCATTTTGGTTGATACTGTTGTTTTCCTAGGGGTTGGACTCTTTTCTGTAGTAGATGAGATGTTTGATCGGATAGTTCACTCATGTGTCGTCTTTGACTTTTCCGACTCAGAGGGGAGGGCGCGTCCGCTGAAACTCAGTCTGTATATTCTGTGCAGTAAAAAACACTCTCGGTTCTCGCTGAATCTATTAACCAGAAAAATCTAACGATGCCAAGATTTACGGGTAGTAGAACAATGAGGGGGCGTTCCAGTAAAATTTTATACCAACTGATGTGTGTTATCTAGTGCTTTACATTGAATGCCAAGGAATAGTCACTCTTATGCAGTAGATTGAAGTCAGCTTTTCTACGAAAGAATGTTTATGACTTTGCCCTTCGATTTAAAATTATTGGAAGGGTTAATTTGCAAAGATTATAGAATACTTTCAATTGTTTCACCACTACTAGGTTTTATAAAGCTGATAGCAGTGCTGAAGATGTTGATTGAGCACTTCAAAAGATTGAAAGTTAGTAGGCTAATGCAAAATAGTGGCCGTTTTACAGATTCTCTTTTTTTTATCCTCGCATGTGTGCCGCTTATGTAGGGTTTGCTTACAAGTCTCACTGACATGCTATAACTTTCTAAAAAAATCCATGTCGTCGAATGCGAGACTATCAGAAGCAGCAAGTCTTTTGCAATCGCACATTAAGCTATATTCACATCACGATCGGGCAGAAAGATGATGACAGAAAAATAGAGATAAGATTCTTCGGAAACCTTGTTTTGGCAGACCATAATTCCCTCCAAAGTTTGTTAATATAATGGTGAGTTGTATTTCTTATAGCCGCAAATCAGTTGGACGAAAAGAGGAAGAGGACTACAAAGAAAATTTGCAAAGAAGGAAAAAAACTAAAATTCATAATTGTCAGTTTTCTAGGTCTCAGAGTCCCAAATTATAGAATTTTCTAATTTTCCGCGTACTGAACAAATGAAAGTTCTTGCTAAAACTGTCAACAGATGCCCTACCCTACTCATCGAAATGAGCAAAACTTTGGCGATTGCCTTTTCAGAAGAAATTTATGAAGCACGGAATGACCAATACGGCCTTCAATATTGGGACGCCGCTATCTCGGTCTACATAATTTCTGAGAGAATGCTGAAATGCGCATAATGTAGACAATTTCTTTTGAACATAGCAGCTAAGTTTTCGGAAAAGCATCTTCATTCGGGCTCGAATTCTTGCCAGAAAAGTGAAACACAAAAAATTCTGGTTCTAAACACTGTTACTTGAAGCTCTTTAACTCTCTGAAAAATGATGCTAATAGCCGGCTTCAACCATCGTTAGATAGAGCATAAAAGAATTTTTTTATTGGTAAGCTGTGGTTATTTCAAAAAAATGGATGGAAGAAAAGTCCTAAGCGTGGGACGGCAATTATTTTTGCATGAATTCAATACTTTGTGAATACAATTTTGAGATGAACCCTTGTCTCGCTTTAAATTTCGGGTTTAACAGGCTTGTTGTCATAGCATAGAACGTTTCAAGCCAGAACTTTTTCACCTCTCGCCCTCATCAACACATTGACGCTTGTAACAAGAAGAAGCCTTTTTGCCACTGACATTCATCCAGACGACACGACAGACGCACAAGAAACACTCCTTCTTTCTATACCAACGTTTTAGTTTAAACCGGTTATTCTTGATTTTCAAGAGCAAGTGGAATTATCCGAAAATCCGTACAATAAGTCCGCCTATCAGATAAGTCCACAGAAGAACTAACAGTTGAGTCCGCTTTCTTGACAACGAAAGTCGCCCTCGCGCCGCCAAGAGTCCTGCAGATGAGTCCGCTCTCTCATGCTCAGGATAGGCGAGCGGACTTATCTGATAGAGGATTTAGGAGTACTTATCTGGTAGACTTTTGGCGGCGCAGAGGGCGTTTTTTCATCGATTTTCGTGTCGAAACTGCAGATAAGTCCGGACTTATTGTACGGATTTTAGGGTAACTAAAAAGACGGCAGCTTTCGAATAGTTAAGAAATCCCATAGTGGAGTGCCACTTGGCTGTGACCATTGTCAAGATGAACTTCTGCTTTATACATCAATGAATACCACCAGTACGCTGACAAACCAAAAAAAAACCTCTCTGCTATTGATATTCATCCAGACAACGTTATAATCATGCGTGGAAGCTGACCAACCCAGCCGTCGCGCTTTTTGGTTTCAAGTTTATTAACGGGAGAGGAATTTACGCTGCGACATAGGCACAAGAAACACTCCTTATTTCCACACCAACGTAATAATTCAAATCAGGTAATCTCAGTTTTCATACTGCAAGTGGGAATTTACTAGAAAAATGGCAGCTTTTGAAAAGCCCAGAAACTCTATAATGGAGTGCCAGTTGGCTGTGACCATTGTCAAGATGAACTTCTGCTCAATACAGCAATGAATACCGCCAGTACGTTGACAAAATTTGACAAAAGTGTAGATTTGATGGGGTTGTGATAAACTACAGCTGATCCTAAACTGCACCTATTACGACTTTCCACCTTTTGGTATTGTATGTATTTGATAAACTTGTTTTGATCAAATTTGAATGGAAACTTTTTGAAGCGAGCACAAGGAAGCAGTCAAAATCTATCTATTGAATAATATAATCTATTGAACAGAGGCTGTATGATAATGTAACATTAGCTGTCTTGTTGACTGAGTGGCATTCACACAGCATGAGTGCAAGCTCCATCAAAGCACATGTCTTTGGTGGGCTTAGATTACGGTTACCATAAACTTTGAGATTGTACAAACCTCAGTCTACCACGCCTATCGCTGGGTATAGGGAGATAAATTTGTTATCATTATTTATCGCGTAAAAAATTCCTACGCGTGTTAAAGCACAAGATAACACAATTCAGGCGAACGAATCAACACAAGGATCTAGAAATAACAACAAAACAATCATGAGAGTAGTTTTTGAAAAAGTAGACAGTCGAGAACTGTTTGAACTTAGAAAGCTTGGTGGGAAACATGTTCTTTCTCATAGGTTTATCTAGATCGCCTCTTTATGAAAAAAAAACCTTCTCCTTGCATTATCTCCGCTTTTGGTATTACCGTTTTTTGTGGCTCTTCTCCTTTGGTATTAAGAAATCTCTAGAATTCTCAACAAAGCATGCAGGAGCGAGTTGATAGTCTTCATATGATATTTTTTGAGCCGTTATTAGGTCAAAGTTTTTTCTCTTTGTGCATAGAATCTATTTCCAGGACGCTATTTCGATCTTTTTCATTGGGTGAAAGTTCATTTTTGTGACATTTGTTTTGAATCGATAGTTCTCCTGTGTAACTGTTCCGCACTCTTTTTCGTATTTGTGTTCTACGCTCTGTTAAATTGAAGACTACAGCCTCATACTTCATCAAAGGTCTAAAGTAAATCCTATATGCCCGCATGAAAATGTTGATATCGTTTGTGTTAAAGGTTTCTGGACCTTCACCTGTGGGTTCCTTCATACTGTGCCGCAAGACGCAGTAGCCTGTCGCAGGTTGCGGCGTGCGCGGATGCAATCGCAACGTATGCCTTTGCCACCGCAGTTTCGCGTTTCATCAATGTTTCTCTGCAGAATTCCAAACGATAACTCTGCACGTACAGAATCCGCTATTTATGAATCAACAAATTGGTTTGCGTAAATCACAACCTCATGAGAGTAGTAATGGCGGAATACACATTAAACTAATTGAATGAAAACTAATTGAAGCAAAATGAGTTTGGTAAAATCAAGAATGCACCGAATATAATCACGAAAGAGAAAAAAAGACACTGCTACCTCTAAAGAAATTTCTTTATAAGTTAGGCTCTCCACTCGGCTCCGTAAACACTACCAATACTGCCCTGCCTATTTATCTGTTTACAATAGTCAAGAATGCCAAATATACGCCAAATTATCTAAAGAAATGAGGCTGTAATTCGATGACTGCCACTGGCTTCTCCTGATTTCTACTCCACCGCGAGCAAGTTGATGGCGTATCTCATCGATAGTCGACGAGAGATGGGAATGGTGAAAAGCACTTGTTATTTGATGGAAGTTGTTATGAGATTATTGGAAGAAGTTGCTTATTTCGAAATCGTCGTCAGAGTCGAAATAGTTAGAAAAATCACCAGACCTTCACCTGTATCGATACTATTGCAAAGGGCAATTAAATGAAGGATAATGAAAAGAATGGATCTTTTCTTCATTACAGTTTCTGAGAAGCGAAAAAAATCGAGCGACTTTAGAGTTAGGCATGGTATTACTCGTGTAGATCAAATTCTTGATTTTCTAAAGATTGAATGTTTTTCCGCTATGACGTACCGCATAAGAAGCCCGCTTACTTGCATGATCGATTACCAAAAGTAGTATTACCATCCCCTTTCTTTACCAACCCAATGTTAAAACGTGCTTCTTTGCTAAAATTCCATATAAAAGGGGTATCGTTCTTAACCTGAGAAGAACGCGAGAAGTTCAAACCTGAGAGATTCTAAATCGTAGTATTAGGTTGTCCGGAAATTAATGCCCGTTTTGAATTTCAACCTCAATAAGTCATACACATCTCATTTTTAAATAGGTCTTAAAGTATCATTCGATAGAGCAAATTAAGCTCTACAAGATGGCTCTCTAGCTTTTGCAATAGCTTTAATCCACCTCGAGTTTTAAGGTAAAAAGTAAAAAGACTCTGCAGCCCGAAAAATCGAAAAAAAATCGCAACTCAGTTCATAAAAAACCCACAAAAATTCTAACTTGCTCACGTAAACACTATCCACATAAGACATCTATATACGCCTTTGCCGTATTTTTTCCTCTGTTAGAAATCAAGAAAACGGAAATTTTCGTGCACTTGCCAAAGTGATGCTGTGCCATCCCCACATAGGTAGTTGTATACCACAAGCCTGTAGAAGTACAGACCTAAATTTTCAGCTCTCTACAAGCTTTAGTTCTCGAGAAAAACCGAATATGGCTTTCCCTAGTTGGGCGGTCCAAGCTAAAATTCAAATTTTTCGAGAACTAAAGCTTGTAGAGGGCTGTAAATCTAGGTCTGTACTTCTACGGGCTAGTGGTATACAACTACCTATGTGGGGATGGCACAGCATCACTTTGGCAAATGCACAAAAATTTCCGTTTTCTTGATTTCTAACAGACGAAGAAATACGGCAAAGGCGTATATAGATGTCTTATGTGGATAGTGTTTACGTGAGCAAGTTAGAATTCTTGTAGGATTTTTATGAACTGCGATTGAGTATATGAGTTGCGATTTTCTGCGATTTTTTAGGCTACTGAGTCTTTTTAGTTTTTGGCTCGGAACTCGAGGTGGATGAGAGCTGTTGCAAAAGCAAGATAGCTTCACAGCACTTGTGAATCCTTAAGACAAAACCACTTTTATTTGCTTACAGTTCCCTCCTACGCTTTGTAACAAACCTTAGATCGTTGCAGAATAACATAATTACATTTAGATTTCTCCTTCACGGTAATTCACCGTGCTTAATAGAACTTACGGGGGGACGAGTGGCTAGTGATATGAGGCGCCGCTATGACTAGATCGGACGCAGGTTCGATCCCCGCCTTTGGGCCAACTAAGCCCTCTACCCTCCGGGACCGGTAAATTGGTACCAGGGTAATCCGAGAGCATAAAAGCACTGACTTGGTAAACGGCTGGCCCCCGCAAGTCAGTGTATTAGGCTTGAACGCATATAGTTGCCTCTTCGACTATGAAGTAGTGTGCGTTCGGCGCATGCCCGCAAGAGTATTGAAGACGCCGAATCTTTTATCCTTTTTTATCCTTTTAATATGACTTACACTTGGTTGATAGATGACTACGGCATCAGTGATGCATCCGTTTTGTGATCTTTGCTTGATTATGAAGTACATGGGTGTGACCGTACATATAAAAAATGATGCGCGCTGATAACCAAGTCGTTATGTCCGCAGCTAATAGTTAGTTAATTAGTAAAATGTGGCTACGTGTGTTGCGTGCTGACTTTGATGAGTGGAAAAACGTTTAGTGCTGACTTGTCTGCAGAACCTTCACTCCAAAAAAAGCGCAAAAAACAGATGACCAAAATCTGATCTCATGATTTGTGACTGTCCATCCGCATCAGGAAACTTTTGCCTGCTATCAATTGGGGCACACTTGATGCCGAAAGGCAACGGTGAGGTCCAAAAATTGTATTTCAAGAAAAACCACAAGTTTGACTTGTCCATAAAGTATTGGAAAATGCTTTTTGGTATGGCTTCTTGAATGTAGCTACTACCGTCAAGGAAATGCATGAACTACTTATAATCGTTTCACCGTACCATAGATTTTCATGTGCCGATAAAAATGGCACCCGTGGACAAGGGTATCATGCCGCAGAACGTAGTTTCTCATCAAAAAAAGAAAGCTTTGTTTAAAGCTAAAATAATGGCAGAGAAAGAGTTCTCATTTTCAAGTAATCAGCTGCTACAAGTTTCAGTTTCAGAAGTTAAGGCCAAATTTAAGATGGAAGTTTGAATTTAAGTGTAATATTGGTCTCAAATTTTGCTAAAGCTGACCGCTGACACTTTTAAAAGTGTTTTTGAGAGAAGTATTTGTGAAGACATGTCTTTGGATATCACTTGGCTTATAGTTCAGGCTATAAATAAGTGTGCATACTCCAATAATGTTGCGATATTAGCTACTCCGTAAATAGCCTAATTCCAAGTCCCTGATTCCGGAATCCATGCCATTGTCCTTTATTAAAGAAGTAACACATGCGATATTATTTCCAAATATTGGTCTCAAATTTTGCTAAAGCTGACCGCTGACACTTTTAAAAGTGTTTTTGAGAGAAGTATTTGTGAAGACATGCCTTTGGATATCACTTGGCCCATAGTTCAGGCTATAAATAAGTGTGCATATTCCAATAATGTTGCGATATTAGCTACTCCGTAAATAGCCTAATTCCAAGTCCCTGATTCCGGAATCCATGCCATCGTCCTTTATTAAAGAAGTAACACATGCGATATTATTTCCAATACTTTTGACGCGATCTATTCAATCCTCATATTTAACATTCTTGATGCGGTAAGAATTTCTAGTTAGATAGAACGTCTATCGACTCTTTCAAAAAAAAAATTCCAAGACTGTCCTTCCAATTAACGGCCAATGAGTAAACGTCAATTTATTGCTAGACTTTATGAGAAATTAATCAAAAAGCAGTGGTCAACTACTTGCCAAATCAAAGTCTAATCTCGCAAGCCAGCATGGGTTTGAGAAAAATCAATTGCAATTTCCATGTTGTACTCAATGAATGATTGAACTCGTTCATTGGAGGATGTTAACGGTATTGGCGTTGTCTATCTTGATTTTACGAAAGCTTTCGATGTCGCAATCGAAACTTACTGAAATTAACTGGTTGGAAATCCCTCCACTGTTTCGTGGATTGCTTCCTTTCTAGATAACCGTACTTTAGTGTTCATTTTGGTGAAGCTTTCTCTAGCCTGAGGCGATGTCTAATGGAGTCTCACAAGGTTGCACACATTTACGAAGAAACCGCGTCATGCGGATTCGCCAGTCTCCAAGATCTACAATGCAGTTGTAGGACTGGAGGCAGGGGAAAATTGCACAGGGCATTTAACTGGTATAGATCAGTCTAGTGCCTGGAATTTGCCAATTGTACATGGAAAATCAAGATTCTTCACCTAGGATCCATAGATATTGGTTAAGACTATTACATAGAAAGTGAAATTCTAGAATACTAATTGAGATAAAAGATGCAGGCTTTTAGTGAATAGTCGACTTCATTTTGATAAACACTGCGAAGTTGTTGCTGCTAAGGTGAGTGCTGCAGTGCACAATCTAACTAGATTCCTTTCACAAACGATATCAATATTTTCAGGCAGGCATATAGGATTTACATTAGACCTTTGATGAAGCATGAGGCTGTAGTCTCCAACAGAGCGTAGAACACAAATACGAAAAAGTGTGCGGAACAGTTACACAGGAGAACTCTTGATTAAAAACAAATGTCACAAAAATGAACTTTCACTCGATGAAGAAAATCGAAATAGGGTCCTGGAACTAGATTCTATATACAAAGAGAAAAAACTTTGACCTAATAACGGCTCAAAAAATATCATGTGAAGACTATCAACTCACTCCTGCATGCTCTTTTGAGAACAGAGATTCTAGTACCAAAGGACAAGGGCCAAAAAAACGGTAATACCAAAAGCGGAGAAAATGCAAGGAGAAGATTTTTTTTTACAAAGAGGCGATCTAGATAAACCTATGAGAAAGAACATGCTTCCCACCAAACTTTATAAGTTCAAAATGGTTCTTGACTGTCTACTCTTGACTGTCTACTTTTTTAAAAACTTCTCTTATGATTGTTTTGTTGTTATTTCTAGATCCTTGTGTTGACTTTATCGCTTGAATTGTGTTATCTTGTGTTTTAACATGCGTAGGAATTTTTTACGCGATAAATAATGATAATGAAAACAGTTCCTTAGCCCTAACGATAAACGTAGTAGACTAAAGTTTGCTCATTTTCAAAGTTTATGGTAACCGTGATTAGGCCCACCAAAGGCATGTGCTCTAATGGAGTCTGCACTCATGCGCTGTGTGAATGCCGCTCAGTCAATAAGACAGCTAATGTTGCATTGTCATACAGCCTCTCTTTGAAAGCTTTTGAATACCTCGCTGATTTAGAGACTTTCCATTCAATTTTAATTCAAAATAAGTTTATTGAATACTTACAGTACCAAAAGGTGAGAAGTCGGAATAGGTGCAGTCTACGATCAGTTGTAGGTTATCACAACCTCATCAACTCTACATTTTTGGTGAACTTTGTCAGCGTACTGGTGGTATTCATTGCTGTATAAAACAGAAGTTCTTCTTGACAATGGTCACAGTCACATGGCACTCCACTATGGGATTTCTTAACTTTTCGAAAGCTGCCATTTTTCTAGTTAATTCCACTTGCTCTTGAAAATTAAGAATAACCGGTTTAAACTAAAAAGTTGGTGTAGAAAGAAGGAGTGTTTCTTGCGCGTCTATCGTGTCGTCTGGATGAATGTCAGTGGCAAAGAGGCTTCTTCTTGTTACAAGCGTCAATGTGTTGATGACGGCGAGAGGACGCAGAGCCCGGGAGGCTACGAACGTATAACGCGACATGCAGCGTGCGCTCTGTTACCACATTTGCTGTATTGTTGAAATATGGAAGCGCATGCCAGGACCGTAATAAACCCCCGAAATACGTCGTAATGTAAAGAAGGTGAGGTCACGACGTGTCCAATTGATAGAGATGTTGCTCATGGCCACGTCTTAATCGCCGCAAAACTTGGTAGCGCACGCGCATCGAACCCTCCGTTGCTCGTCGAAGGCGGGCACTGCTACTGCGCTTTGGAAATCTTTTTGGTGGGAGTACTAAGCAAAGGAAAGATGCGACAGACAGAACATCAATAATGCTTCAGGGAATTGACGTGCAAGCTCTAATGTCTGTTAGCATGTGCTTGTAGCAACTGTAAAAGTATGCATTGCCTTCACCGTGATCACAATGAGGGCGCATACTGATGAAGCTTAAAAAGATTGCGGGTAGCGCAGCTGGGAGCTGCTGAGTTAACTGTGGAGGGTACGAGTACCATGTGAGCAAATTTTTTGCATGATTGTTGGCAAGTTGGCAAGTTTTGCGGTTTAATAATCTCTTACCTGACTGAAGAGAATTTGCTCAATTTTTAGTAACAGAGGGAGACGACAACTCACAACATAGAGTATTGACAGTACACGAGACAAAATGGAAGTTTGTAAAGCTGTCACTACTGTGGGCCATAACGCCATACGATTCCATCCCTCTAATTGAAAGCGAAACGCTGAGCTCACAGCCAATGAACAGCAGTCTAACAAATATAGGTTATTAAAGGTGCTAAGATCTAAGAAATAAGGTGATTGAGACATGCAGAAAAAATTTGGTGAGCAAATGAGTTGCGACGTAAGAATGGATAGAAAAAATGGTTTCAACACCATAAGATACGAATATTCAAACCTGATGTACTTTGCAGTCAATCCAAACTTTTCCAATTAACAAAGAATATAGCAGCAGAAATGCTCAGAAAGCAGGAAAAGTTGCTCAGCGGTTAACATTTGGACGTTCATCAGCTGTTGATGTCGATTGCATGGTGAAGGTTCGACTTTCCTTGAATCTTGGCATTGTTGTAAGCACTTTTCGGTGAGATTGTTGAGCTTGACCAAGATTGGTATGATAACTTTATTGGCTGACGTCGACGTTTCGGCGATCTACGCCTTCTTCGGAGCCTGGAAAGACGAAGTCATAAGTGTCTATCCGCTCAGACGTCAAGTGCCAGGAACAAAACAAACCCGAAGAGATTAGCCAAAGACATTATCAGAGCCACAAGAACACATACTCACCTTAGACGCAGCACAATCGGTAGCTGGAGAACAGACCACCTTATACAAAACTGTGCCTCCAACTTCTATTTATACGCCCGAGTGATCTGACCTCAGTCAAACCCACAGAGGGCCTGATAAGGCGCGAGTTCGGTGGTGACAGCAAGGCACTCGTCTTTTCTGTTCATTTTAGGATTTTTCGCAGCAATCCAAAATGCTTCTAACGTTTTGCGTGCCAGGAGTTCGGGCTCAAACGATAAGATCTTTACTGCAATCTGAATTTCAGCACCTTCATGACGGCTTATTCGATGTTGCCCCAGTGGTGTGGAGGGCCTTGATTTATTTAGCCCATCTAGATGTTCCTTGATGCGAACACAAAGAGGGCGCCCGGTCTCTCCGATGTAGGTGTCTCCACATGATAAACATGTGATCCGGTAAATCACTCCTGACACCATACAATCACCCTCTCTGCTATATGGGCATATTACACAACCTGGAGTCAAACAATTACGGTCATAAATGCGGTTGCGAACCAGTCGGCGCTTCAAATCTGGGGGTGGTATATCGACCACTCTAACGGCCTCTTGCAAACCCGCGCGTTGTACGCACCGCCGCACTGCCCTGCTAAGTTCATCCGAAACAAACGGCAAACAGAAAGGGATCTTATCAGCTATGGAAGCTGAATTGATCCTTCTGCTCAAAGAGCCGCTTTGTCGGGCAGAGCAGCCACCGGAATAGCCATTTGATTTGGCGATCTGGGAGGCCATGCCCAAAGACACTGCACGCTCCTGGCTCCCAGATGAGACTCGAGCTGCTGTTCTGAACATATTTGCAATGATAGAACTTTTGGTTTTGCGAGGGTGTGCAGACAAATAATGCACCAATATATTTTTGCAGCTGGGTTTGCGGTACCACCTAGTTCTGTACTCCCCACCCGCTAGATGAATTTGGACATTAAGAAACGCAAGCCAGTTTTCGTGGTGCTTTTCCCTGGTGAACTTAATGCTGGAAAACTGCTCGTTAAGCGTGCGGAAACATATGTCCATCTCGGTCTGAGAAGGGCAAACTATGCAGCAATCATCTATATAACGGCAGTACAGCAGCGGCTTGCGCTCTAGCACTGGCGCCTCTACCTTAGACATGAAAGCAATGGCAAGTGTTGGTGCTAAACGTTGTCTCATTGCTAGTCCCCTTACCTGCTTATAGTAATGGCCCGACCATCTAAAAACGTTACAACTCAAGCACTCGCTTAAAAGGGACATCAATGTGTTTATGGTAAATCCATATAAGCGCAGTGAGGACTGATGCTGAGATAGAAGCTCGCACACAGCTTGCATTGCGGCATCGTTTGACACATTGGTATAGAGCGAAATAACGTCAAACGACTCTATAACGGAGTTAGAGCTAAACTGCGTATTGCGGAGGCGGTCGAGTAGCATACCAGTGTTAGGCCCGTATGCACTAACATTTTTGCGGCGAGGGGAGCGGCGTCCCCAATGATGAAGGGGCCGCGTGCGGAAGCCGCTGCGGCTCTTTTTCATCATTGGGGACGCCGCTCCCCTCGCCGCAGGGATGTTAGTGCATGCGGCCCTTAGAGAGGTGTGCAGGGATGTACTGTAATAGCTGCGTTAAGATTAGATTAATAAACCACGCAATCCTATCTGTCGGACCTCCGACATTGCTGATTATTGGCCTTACTTTGAAATCGCATGCATTATTTGACGTAAGACCTGCGGCGGGAGGTTTGTGCGTTTTGATAAGCGTATACAAGACTGGACAGACAGGCAGTTCGCATTTTAAACGCGCTATTATACTTTTAGGTAAGCCTGCAGAGTGAGCTGTTTCTGACCAAACCCTATTGAGACGACGATATTGCTTCTTAAATTCATCGGCGGAGGAAGGCTGGTAAACGTTGCGATCTGCCAGATGATTTCGTGTCATTGCCATGTCCAATTCACGTGAAACGACCACGAACTCCCCTCCTTTATCGCTCACAGAAATTTTGATCTCGCCTGCGTTGCAGAGATCACGGATCTCACGCAGGCCGCGGCGCTGTGAAAGTGTTGAATTATGATTTGCGCGGTTTCTGCGGCACTTGCTGATGATAGAGAACACAGAGGTTGCAAACACACGAAATGTGTATCTACCATGCTATTAGGCTCTTGTAGTTTGAACAGGAGTCGAGTAAAAGGCATGGCGTAAAAGATGATGTTATTGCATTGTACGCGCCGTTTTCGCGCTGTTCCTGGTTCGCCCTGCGCCGTAGTGCTTCGTGAAGAGATTGCAGACTACCTACGATCTTTCGCGAGACCCTAGCCCCAATCGATTGAACAGGTGAGAAACTTGGACCGAGATCCAAGACTGAGAGTGCGTCATTCGAGACGATTGCGTCACCAATGATAGATACACGAGACCCACTCGGCAAGACATTACGGTTATCCTCAGAACAGTTTTGATTTTCGGTTCTAAGGCTTATACTAGTTACTTGTGGACTCTGATCCTGCCCATAACCAACCAGCCTGTCGAATTTAACTCGTAACCTAGCCTTGGCATCAGAGCGAATTAGATCACAAATGAACTTCGACTCACCCTCTATCCTCCTCCAAAGGTGATCGGGCAAGAGACGTCTACAGCACTGTTCTTTATAATTACACTTCAATAGCAGCGAGAACATATGGTTCTTCTTCGTTCGGAGAGCAGTGTATAGGAGATGTTGCTCGAAAAGCTGGCTTGCGTTTCTTAATGTCCAAATTTATCTAGCGGGTGGGGAGTACAGAACTAGGTGGTACCGCAAACCCAGCTGCAAAAATATATTGGTGCATTATTTGTCTGCACACCCTCGCAAAACCAAAAGTTCTATCATTGCAAATATGTTCAGAACAGCAGCTCGAGTCTCATCTGGGAGCCAGGAGCGTGCAGTGTCTTTGGGCATGGCCTCCCAGATCGCCAAATCAAATGGCTATTCCGGTGGCTGCTCTGCCCGACAAAGCGGCTCTTTGAGCAGAAGGATCAATTCAGCTTCCATAGCTGATAAGACCCCTTTCTGTTTGCCGTTTGTTTCGGATGAACTTAGCAGGGCAGTGCGGCGGTGCGTACAACGCGCGGGTTTGCAAGAGGCCGTTAGAGTGGTCGATATACCACCCCCAGATT
>CATQJL010000001.1:13195590-13215178 GCA_958299035.1 Cylicocyclus nassatus | reverse complement strand
GGCATGTATTAGGTTGTCTGGAAATTAATGCCCGTTTTGAATTTCAACCGCAAAAAGTCATACACTCTTCATTTCTAAATAGATCGCAAAGCACCATTCGATGGAGCAAAGCAAGCTCTACAAGATGGCCATCTTGCTTTTGCAACAGCTCTCATCCATCTCGAGTTTCGAGCCAAAAACTAGAAAGACTCAGCAGCCCGAAAAATTGGAAAAAAATCGTAACTCAGTTTATAAAAAATCCTACAAAAATTCTAATTTGCTCGCGTAAACGTATCCACATAAGACGTCAATATACGCCGTTGCCGTATTTTTATCTCTGTTAGAAACCAAGAAAACGGAAATTTTCATGCATTTGCCAAAGTGATGCTGTGCCGTCCCCACATAGGTAGTTGTACACCACAAGCCTGTAGAAGTACAGACTTAAATTTTCAGCTCTCTACAAGCTTTAGTTCTCGAGAAATTTGAATTTTAGCTTGACCACCTAACTAGGGAATGCTATATTCGGTATTTCTCGAGAACTAAAGCTTGTAGAGAGCTGAAAATTTAAGTCTGTACTTCTACAGGCTTGTGGTATACAACTACCTATGTGGGGACCCCACAGCATCACTTTGGCAAATGCATGAAAATTTCCGTTTTCTTGGTTTCTAACAGAGAAAAAAATACGGCAACGGCGTATATTGATGTCTTATGCGGATAGTGTTTGCGTGAACAAATTAGAATTTTTGTAAGATTTTTATGAACTGAGTTACGAATTTTTTCGATTTTTTGGGCTGCCGAGTCTTTTTAGTTTTTGGCTCAAAACTCGAGATGGATGAGAGCTGTTGCAAAAGCATGATGGCTATCTTGTAGAGCTTGCTTTGCTCTATCGAATGGTACTTTGCAACCTATTTAGAGGTGAGGAGTGTATGACTTAGTGCGGTTGAAATTTTAAACGGGCATTAATTTCCGGACAACCTAATACTACTGCTCACGAAATGCACGATCTCGCTTAACAGCAAACAGGCTATAGATATTTGTTCGCACTATTGTACATCCCACACTTATTCTACTGCTGTATAAAACTGCTGCGACTTCTCACCTCATTGAGGGTTTGTGTCGCTAATTTTTGCGGATCTCTTTTCGGGCGCCTGTAAAAACTCTCAAAAGTAAAGTTTGATGATAAGCAGTGTGTGTTGCAAACATACATATTGAGGACTAGATATTCTTTTGTTAGAGGACCTCCTCTATGGTAAGTCTTAGCATGTTGCGTGTATGAGCAGCAGAACGTCTGCAAGTAAAGAAAACCCTTAAGGTATACACATCAATGATTATGTATTGTGAATTAGGCTGACCAAATTTGATTGGGTTTTGTTAATTAAAGCCTGATTCCAATCTATATCCTCTTGCGACAACGGCGGCAAGCACTTTGTTGGATCATGTTCCCAGCATTGTTCCGGTTTAGATTGATGTTGTGCTGCTACCTAAACCGCTCCTAGTAATTTGACACAGAAAAGGAATTTTGGACTTACAGTTGACAAAAAAACGAGGAGGAAGAAAGGCACCATTACACACTGAAGCTGCAGTGCTTGACAGCATATAGCCTACCACTATTAATACTGACGAGTGCGGATATTGCTGGAAAAGTGACAGTTGACTTGCTCTTTGTTCGTCAATGCAATAGTCCGTATAGGGCTAAAATTGACTGTGACACAAGATCGTTGCAATAGAGTGTTTTGCTAGGCTGCAGAGTTAGATAACGCACTTGATCACAGCAGAGAGTTACGAACCGCACTTATTTCAAGAGTGAAGGACTATGAGTGTTTGACAGTTTTACTGCAATCTTTTGATTTCATGTGATTGAAAGCAGCCTGGCAAATCTGCTATAATCTTATTACTGAATATACAATCTTTTTTAACCTTTGAAAAAGATCTCATTTCAGCAACTGGGCCTCAAAAATAGTTTGTTTTCGGTGTGTGTAATTGAAAAAAGATAATATTAGTTTTTTACGGCGATAAGTCGTAGATATCATAATCAATAGGACTTCAGAGTACTATTCGATAGAGGGCAAGCTCTCAAGACGACGTGCGAAAGTTCGCACCAGCTTCGACGCACCGTCAGTTTGCATTCAGAATCTGAGTAGTACTGAAGGCTCAAAAAATAAAGGAAAATCCATATTTCCGAAAAAAAATTTCTGCTACGCAAATTGCGCATTACATCAGATACACATATGTAGCGTTGCTGTATTTTTTCCTCGTTTCAAAATCGGAAAAACGAAATTTTTATGCTTATACAAAAACGAAGTTCTGCTGTTACACTCATGTAATTGTATGCTGCAAGCCCTTGGAAGTCTAACCCTAAATTTTCGGCTTTCCACAATCCCTAGTTTAGAAAATTACCGAATTTAGATTTTCTTACTCGGGTGTTCCATGCTAAAATATATCTTTCGAAAATTAGGGCTTGTGAAAAGCCGAAAAATTACCGTTATACTTCTAAGGGCTTGTAGTATACGATTACGTAGTGGAGCAACAGAGATTCGTTTACGTATAACTAAAAATTTTTGTTTTCCCGATTTACGATGGGGAAAAAACAGGCAACGTTACATATGTGATGTGCAATTTGTGTGAGCAAGTTGGAGATCCGTAGGATTTTCTTTGACGGAGAACATGTTCTATAATTTCTTAAGCCTTCGGTACGACTCCGATTCCAAATGCGAACTTGCGATGGGTCGAAGCTTGTACGAACTTTTGCGCGCCATCTTGTAGAACTTCACTGCTCTATCGAATGGTACTCTGGAGCCTTATTGAATATATGGACCGTATGACGTATCGCTTCAAGAATTTGAAGTGCAACAAGACTTATATTACAATCTGATGTTAGGTTGTCCCGTAAGTTTTTCATGTTTGAGTTTTCGCTGTGATAAGTCCTACACTTCTTAATTCAAAAAGCTACAAGGCACCATTCGATAGAACAAAGCAAGCTCTATAAGATGGTGCTTATGCCTTTGCAACAGTTTCGATCTACCTCAAGTTTGAAACTAAAATTTAAAAAGTTTCGGATGCCCATAAAACTGGAAATTTTTTGTATCTTCGTTGAAAAAAGTCCTACAGATCTCTCACTTGTTCACGCATATACATTCCATATCAGACACTCATTTGAGCTATTGCTGTTTTATTTAATCATCCAGAAATGAAGAAAACGAAAACTTCCATGTTTTTTATCAAAGTGATACTGTGCTGTTCTTACACTAACACTTGTATACTACAAGACCGTAGAGGTACAACCGTAAATTTTTAGCTTTCTACAAGCTCAAATGGTATACAACTGTTAGTGTAAGAACAGCATAGCATCACTTCGGTTAAAACATGGAAGTTTTTATTTTCGTGACTTCTAGCCGATAAAAAACTACAGCAGTAGCACATATGAGTGTTTGGTGTGGAATGTATATGCATGAGCAAGTGAGGAATCTGTAGGACTTTTTTGAACAGAGACATAACAAATTTTCGATTTTCTGGGCATCCGAAACTTTCTAGATTTTGGTTTTGAACTTGAGGTGGATTAAAGTTGGTGCAAAAGCATAAATGCCATCTTCTAAAGCTCGCTTTGCTCTATCGATTGGTACTCTGATGGTTGTTTAGAATGAGAAGTATATGATTTATCACAGCGAAAGCACTAAAGTGAAAAGACTAATGGGACAACCCAATATATCGAAGAAGAGTAGAGCTTTCGTCATTCTTCTATTCCATCTTTCTTGAGCTATATCAAAGCTTACACAGTGCCATTAGTAGTTGTACGCTCTGTGCAGTCAAAAGTTCCAGTGCACTGAAATGGATGTGTACCTGACGCGGTTCTCTGCGTATAGTCCTATCGACGATCATTCCAACTGTGTTCTGACCATTGATTTTTTTCCAACTTAAGGGCTAATCAATTATTGGTTCTTGCTTTTAAGATGCCCTTCATATATGTTATCAATGCAAAGCTGCCATGCTTTATCTGTTAACTTCAGTCTTAGTTCAAAAAGTAATAGGTTAGTCTGAGAGTTCCTGCGCCATTTTTAAAGAAACATAGCTTCCTTGTTACTCGATGGATTTTCTCAAAGTTTTGTTTATTTGAGAGAAAAATTTATGCTCTTTACAACTTCTCTTCCGCGAAAAATTAGTTTGAGAAAATTCGAGAGTTAGAAGCAATTTAAGGAAACCAGTCCAAATTGGTATCTTTGAGCTGGGTCACGAAATCTGGAAGTATTTTTATTCGAAACAGAAAAATTTACGCATCACTATAGTCCTTTCTCGCGAATTACTGGGTGATAGTTCGAAGGTTAGAAGCAAATGAAGATAATTACTTTAGTTTTGCAATTTTTGAGCATGCCTAAAAAAGCTTCAAACATCGCAGCAGAGACCGAAACAGTCATAAATAGATGTTTTACGAGCTCCTCTTTCTAGCTGTGTGAAATTCGTGCCAATCTAAAGCAGATTTTATTTCTTGAAAAACGCAGGCACGAAAACCAGAGAAATACACGAAAATCGAATTTGCTCTTGATTGGCAAGAATTTACTCAGCTAGAAAGAGGAGCTTGTAAAACATAATTTACGACTATTTCTGTCTCCGCAGCGATATTCGAAACGTTCTTAAGCATGCGCAAAAATTGCAAAACTGAAGAAATTTTCTTTTTTGCTTCTAACTTCCGAACTATCTCCTAGTAATTCCGACAAAAGCACTATATTGATGCGTAAATTATTCTGTTTCGAATAAAAATACTTCCAGATTTTGTGACCCAGCTTGAAAAATACCAATTTTGACTGATTTCCTTTGATTACTTCTAACCTTAAATTTTCTCAACTGATTCTTCGCGGCGGTAGAACTGTAAAGAGCATGGATTCCTCTTTCAAAAAGATATAACATTGAGAAAATCTATCGAGTGTTAAGGACGTTATGATATTCTAAAAATGATGCGCAAAAACATTTGGACCGACCTTACATTTCGCTTTCATTGAGTGCAGAAGAGTCCGTAACAAGTGATTAATAAGATTTGCATTCTTTTTTTGCTCCAAGACACACTCACAAATCGGCTTCCAGAGACGCTTGGCAGATATTGAGAACGGATTTGGAATCAGCGTAAAATGCTTTTAAGTTGTATAGGAATCATTTGAAAGGCCGCTCCGACTAAAAAAGGCTTCCCTTGTCCCATTCTCAAAAATCACACTAGGAATACAGCAGCTGGAAAGAGGAAAGTTTTGCTCGGACACAGTTTGTGCTTATTCGGCTTTTACCGTATTTGCCAGTGGATCCAAATACTACTGACGTAACTTTTGAGCCCCTGATACACTAAAAATCTTCAAAAAATAAGAACAAGTGCATGTGCCTGTTCGATGGATTTCCTGCAAATCAAAGTCACACAAATGAAGGACCTAATGCCCATACAATCACTTCTTCTATTTTCAAAAGCTAAACAGAATCATTTATAGTATGTAAACGCAACATGTATAACTATGACTTCACAAGCTTTTTACTATAGAATCAAGTTATAATGAAGTAACTCTCTTTACTATCACGATACGACGGACATATAGAAGTACCCAAAAAATTCGGTGGATTATTTACGGGTTCAAAATTAAGAAATCAAAATGGCCCGAGGATGCAAAAATGTCACGTTTTTTCGTGTTTCCTATGTAAAGCTTGGCATTTTTCAATTACCAAAACACAAAGAAAGGTGAAATTTTGAGTTTATACTTACTTAGGCTTGATGTATATACTGACATATGTGGGAGGGGTTGAAAGCGGAGTTTGCCTTTCTTGAAATGTCTCTTTTTTCTAGGTTTCTATGCACGAAAAATCTAGTAAAGGCATATTTGAGTACCATTATGTGTCTACTGTATAATGACCAAGTTGGAGGTCTGCAGGATATTTCATCGCAGAAATCCAATTTCCAACTGATAATTTTTTTCGATTTTGGCTGCTAACTTTACCTAGATTACGAAATAGGCTAATCTTTGGCCATTTTCTAGAATTTGCTTCGCTTTATCAAGTGATATCCTGAGTCTGCTGAGAAGACAAAAACAGCTTGATTTATATAGAAAGAGATTTTACTTTTGGAGCAACCTAATACAAAGGTATTTTTCTTAGGTACTTAATAATTATAGCCCTTATTGAGCATTACAGAATAACTAGCTGGCTTACCCGGCTCCGCCCGGCCCTGTCAAAACACTATTTAAAGAACACATCCCTATTCCTGTACGAACCTTTCCCTGTGCCCACGCCTACATGCCAAATCACTATTCCCGCTGTTTTAGTAATCAGCATGCTCGATTACTCCCCTGTGCCAACTCCCAGCCCCTTTGCTCAAACTTTGCAAAAAATCGATAAAATCGATAAAAGTAATCAATAATCCTTGAAGCTAATATTGTATTCGGAATCCCCATTCTCGATTACCCCCTGTGCAAACTCCCAGCCCCGTAGGTAAACTCTGCAAAGAAATCGATAAAAATCGATAAAATCGATATCGATCGGTGACGAAAAGTAGCCTATGACAGCCGCCGGGGCCCGAAGTGTATGTGTGCCAAGTTTGGTCTGGATCGGTTCAGAAATGGTTTTCTATTCGGAACATACGTACACACAGACAGACAGACAGACATACAAACAGACATTCAGCTTTATACATTAGGTTGATGCAAAAATAATGAGCGTTTTCTAAGGATTTTTTTCAGGACAACTTTTCTCCATCAATCTTCTTTCTTTGTAAAGGTTTCAGCATATTGTAGAAAGCTCTTTTCATGCTCTATCTAATGGTCGAAAGGGACTTCTAGCCCACTCTGTTAAGATTAAGAATTTATAGAGCTTCAAATAATCGCACTCAAAACCAGATTTTCGTTGCATTCATTCTCCTGGCCAGAATTTGAGCGCAAATGGAGGTGGTTTATAGAAAATATAGCCTCTACATGTAATGGAAATTGTCTACATTATGCATATTCATATTTTTCGAAGTTGTCTAAAGTGAGATATAGGCGGCTTAACATGGGTAATGGTTGTGGTCATTTTAGAGCCCATAATAACTTTCTCTTGTAGATTGCAGTCGCTCAAACTTTGCTCATCTATGTAAACGTGAGGGTGGAGATCCTACCAGCAGTTTTTGCAAAAACATCCAGCTGTTCAGTACGCAGAAAATTAGAAAATTCTATACTCCGGGGTTTTGAGGCCTACTGAAAAAATGCTGAAAAAGTTGATATTTTTGAATTTCGATTTTTCCCTCTTCGCTTATCTTTTTTCTGCAAGCCCTTTCCATGTATATTTGTGCTACTGGCTTGCGGCTACAAGACAGGCTGCTTAGAAATTATAATAACAAAGTGTGAAAGGAGTTATGTTTTGTTAAAAACAAGACTTTAGGAAAAAACTTTTTTTGTTTTTCAATCCATATTTTTCTGCCCATATGAGATATGAGTATAGCTCAATGTGCGCTGTACTGGGAAAGGTTTGCTGCATCTGATGATCCTTATCACATTTCAAAATGTAGATTTTATGAAAAGTTATAGCAAGTTAAAGTGAAAAAATGGGAAACATTATTTTTGCATCAACCTAATATAAGATGCGCCTACCTTTTTAAAATATTAAGTTAGACTGAAAGTTTGCTTGCCTCATTTTTAAAAATTAATTATTTAATTCTGCTTTTTCAAGAATTTGCACAATTCTAACTTCCTCTAAAAGAAAATATCATGCGCTTCACTATAGCATTTAAAAAATCTTTAGGACTCAAATAACGCAGAGATAGAAGCTGTAGAAGAAAATTACTCAATTTTTTATTTTCTGTGAAGGGTTGCCAAAACTTTGAAACTTGCGCTAAAAAAGTGGGACACCTTGATTTTGCAGATACTGTCACCACACTTTCCATCTAAGCAAAAGCTGTGCTTATTGAGCTTTTCCGTAAAGAGTTATACCTTTCGAGTTAGAGGCCAAAAAATAATATCGCCTTTTTGAGCTGCTTCCTCGAAGCTCATGTTCACGAAAGAGTTCAGATTTTTGGCACCCCTACAAAGATCCGTATTTGAGTAATTTTCTTCTACAGCTTTAACCTCTGCAGTGTTCGCATGCTATAGAGAGGCCGCCGTTAAAGCGCATGATTTCTTCTCATAGATGAGATTAGATTTATGCAAATCCCTTGAGAAAGTAAGAAGCTATGAGTTTTTTGGAAATGAGAACGAACTTTCTGTTCAATCTACTATGTTATTGCTAAAAAGAATTCGGAAAAAATTCTTGCATTTGAAGAGTTGCTCGCGTGGAAGCTTCAGAAAAGTTTCAACTTCCAAAATCTATCGCCAGGAAGCGGCTATGCCAGTCTCGAAGATCTATCATCACTTTCTTTTCTCTGTAGAAACAAGCGACGAAAAAAGAGAGAGCGTGAATGCACTTGTTGGCGACCACTTTATGTTACCATTGTCCCAAAGGGGTTTAATAATAGAAATCCTTTTGCTGAGCGCAATGCGACCCGAAATCTTTTCCTCTCCAAAGTGATTTTCGAATTTGATTTGTCATTTTACAGAGTTTGATTCTATCCGCCGTCCCATAAGGTTCCGTCCGCTCTGAATTTGAACGCAATAAGTCATTCACTTCTTATTTCTACATAGATAGATTGCAAAGTACCTTTTGATAGAGCAAAACAAGCTGTACAAGGTGGCAGTCTTGCTTTGCACCAGCTCTGACCCATCTCGAGTTTTAGGTCAAAAACTAAAAAGATTTAACTGGTCGAAAAATCAAGAAAAAATCGCAGCTTCTTCCAAAAATTTCTGCAGAAATCTTAACTTACTCATGTAAACACTATCCACACAAATTTACGTACGCCATTGCCGCGATTTTTCCTCGGTAAGAAATCAAGAAAACGAAGTTCTTCATGTTTTTGCCAAAGTGATGCTGTGATGTTCCTACATAAGTATAAATACTAATAGCCTGTAGAAGTATGAACACCAATTTTCAGCCTTCTATAAGTTCTAGTTTTCGAGGACCTGCTCTCACTTCTACATGCCAATTCCCTACTCAGACAATCGCCGGGGGCAGGCGGCGCCGGAAAATACGCGCTGCTGAAATTTCGCATTCCGCTCGCAAATTCCAGGAAAATGGTCAGCGAGTTTTTGAGAGACCGCCTGTTGAATCTTTTTTCGCGCTTATTTTTTGCAGATATATTGCTGAATCTTTGAGGAATCGAGAACTCAGCAAGCGGCGTCCCGAAAAGTCCTGATTGCTTCTCAAAAAATCCGCGAGAGGGGTGCGAGAAATCAGCCATCAATTCTTCCGGTGCCCGCCTGCCCCCGACGATTGTCTGAGTATGTGTTAGTAATCAGCATGCTCACCTACCCCCCCCCTGTGCGAACTCCCAGCCCCCGTAGCTCAAATATTGCAAAAAATCGATGAAATCGATAAAATGGATATCGATCGATGGCGGAAAGTAGTCTATTAGACGCGCCCCGCCCCAAAGTGTATGTGTTCAAAGTTTGGTCTTTATTGATCCAGAAATAAAATTTCCTATCGGAACATACGTACATGCATGCATACAGACAGACATACAGGCAAACAGATATTCAATTTTGTATATAAGGTAGCTTTCCTTGGTCGGGTGAGATACACTAAAATCCATATTTCTTGAAAAGTGCTTGTAGAGGGCTGATATTGTGTTTGTACTTCTACAGGCTAGTAGTAGACAATCACTTGGGACATCACAGCATCACTTTGGCAACAACATGAAAATCTTCGTTCTCTTGATTTCTAATTAAGGAAAAATCGCGGCAATGGCGTTATAAATGTTTTATGCGGATAGTGTTTACGTGAGTAAGTTAGAATTTTTGTAGCATTTTTCGAATAGGGTTACGACTTTCTCTTAATTTCTCGGCCAGTTAAATATTTTTAGTTTTTGGCTTTAAACTCGGAATGGGTCAGGGCTGTTGCAAAACCAAGACTGCAATCCAGTGGAGACTGTTTTGCTCTATTGAAAAGGTACTTTGCAACCTATTTAGAAATGAGATATGTATGACGGTTGAAATTCAAAACGTATGGAACATATGAGACAACCTAATAGTTCGAATCATCAGTTCAAATCTTACTTCACTAATTTCTCTTTCTTTCTCATTAGTTATGACAGGAATCTACTGAAGAAGATTGAAATAGGGTCCTGGAACTAGATTCTATATACAAAGACAAAAAACTTTGACTTAATAACGGCTCAAAAAATATTATGTGAAGACTTCAACTCGCTCCTGCATGCTCTTTTGAGAATAGAGATTCTTATACCAAAGGAGAAGGGCCACAAAAAACGGTAATACCAAAAGCGGAGAAAATGCAAGGAGAAGATTTTTTTTTACAAAGAGGCGATCTAGTTCTATGAGAAAGAACATGCTTCCCAGCAAACTTTTTGAGTTCAAAATGGTTCTTGACTGTCTACTTTTTTGAAAACTTCTCTCATGATTGTTTTGTTGTTATTTCTAGATCCTTGTGTTGACTTGATCGCTTGAATTGTGTTATCTTGTGTTTTAACATGCGTAGGAATTTTTTACGCAATAAATAATGATAATGAAAACAGTTCCTTAGTCCTAACGATAAACGTAGTAGACTAAAGTTTGCTCATTTTCAAAGTTTATGGTAACCGTGTTTAGGCCCACCAAAGGCATGTGCTCTAATGGAGTCTGCACTCATGCGCTGTGTGAATGCCGCTCAGTCAATAAGACAGCTAATGTTGCATTGTCATACAGCCTCTCTTTGAAAGCTTTTGAATACCTCGCTGATTTAGAGACTTTCCATTCAATTTTAATTCAAAATAAGTTTATTTAATACTTACAGTACCAAAAGGTGAGAAGTCGGAATAGGTGCAGTCTACGATCAGTTGTAGGTTATCACAACCTCATCAACTCTACATTTTTGGTGAACTTTGTCAGCGTACTGGTGGTATTCATTGCTGTATAAAACAGAAGTTCTTCTTGACAATGGTCACAGTCACGTGGCACTCCACTATGGGATTTCTTAACTTTTCGAAAGCTGCCATTTTTCTAGTTAATTCCACTTGCTCTTGAAAATTAAGAATAACCGGTTTAAACTAAAAAGTTGGTGTAGAAAGAAGGAGTGTTTCTTGCGCGTCTATCGTGTCGTCTGGATGAATGTCAGTGGCAAAGAGGCTTCTTCTTGTTACAAGCGTCAATGTGTTGATGACGGCGAGAGGACGCAGAGCCCGGGAGGCTACGAACGTATAACGCGACATGCAGCGTGCGCTCTGTTACCACATTTGCTGTATTGTTGAAATATGGAAGCGCATGCCAGGACCGTAATAAACCCCCGAAATACGTCGTAATGTAAAGAAGGTGAGGTCACGACGTGTCCAATTGATAGAGATGTTGCTCATGGCCACGTCTTAATCGCCGCAAAACTTGGCAGCGCACGCGCATCGAACCCTCCGTTGCTCGTCGAAGGCGGGCACTGCTACTGCGCTTTGGAAATCTTTTTGGTGGGAGTACTAAGCAAAGGAAAGATGCGACAGACAGAACATCAATAATGCTTCAGGGAATTGACGTGCAAGCTCTAATGTCTGTTAGCATGTGCTTGTAGCAACTGTAAAAGTATGCATTGCCTTCACCGTGATCACAATGAGGGCGCATACTGATGAAGCTTAAAAAGATTGCGGGTAGCGCAGCTGGGAGCTGCTGAGTTAACTGTGGAGGGTACGAGTACCATGTGAGCAAATTTTTTGCATGTGTTGGCAAGTTGGCAAGTTTTGCGGTTTAATAATCTCTTACCTAACTGAAGAGAATTTGCTCATTTTAGTAGCAGGGGGAAACGACAACTCAAAACATAGACTATTGACAGTACACGAGACAAAATGGAAGTTTGTAAAGCTGTCACTACTGTGGGTAAGACATAAGCTATTCCATTAACCATAACGCCATACGATTCCATTCCTCTAATTGAAAGGGAAACGCTGAGCTCACAGCCAATGAACAGCATTCTAGCAAATATAGGTTATTAAAGGTGCTAAGATCTAAGAAATAAGGTGATTGAGACATGCAGAAAAAAATTGGTGTGCAAGTGAGTTGCGACTAAGAATGGATAGAAAAAATGGTTTCAACACCATAAGATACGAATATTCAAACCTGATGTACTTTGCAGTCAAACCAAACTTTTCCAGTTAACAAAGAATATAGCAGCAGAAATGCTCAGAAAGCAGGAAAATTTGCTCAGCGGTTAATATTTGACGTTCATCAGCTGTTGATGTCGAGTGAATGTAATGTAAAGTCTAAATTGTAGAAACAGTGTCCGATAGTAAGGGCTTAACAAGCTTATTGTCACAGCATCGTAAAACGTTCCAAGCAGGAAGGACTTTTCTACCATCACATGAATGCATATTTCAACAATCCTGGGCCCGTGATACCTCCCCCTCTCTTCGTAGCTTCTCTCCTCTTCGCACGTACCCAGTACGTGTGGTTTGGCCGCGATTCCTCCGGCGGTTATCTCCTATCACGGCCGCGAGGCAAAATCGCAGGAAGTCGTAACTGCGGGAGTGCTCGTTTTCGTGCGCTGAGGACGAGCACGTTGTGAACGTTGTCAATTAAGGGACAGACAAAAAAATAGTGCGCCTACCGTGGAGACGCACGAACGTGCCGACTAGGCCTCGAGTACGCCGAGTTTGTCCTGTACGCAAAGACCGTAGATACACATCACTAGGTCAAATGCATGCCAAATGCAATCGACATCTTTTCGGTGAGATTGTTGAGCTTGACCAAGATTGGTATGATAACTTTATTGGCTGACGTCGACGTTTCGGCGATCTACGCCTTCTTCGGAGCCTGGAAAGACGAAGTCATAAGTGTCTATCCGCTCAGACGTCAAGTGCCAGGAACAAAATAAACCCGAAGAGATTAGCCAAAGACATTATCAGAGCCACAAGAACACATACTCACCTTAGACGCAGAACAATCGGTAGCTGGAGAACAGACCACCTTATACAAAACTGTGCCTCCAACCTCTATTTATACGCGTGAGTGACCTGACCTCAGTCAAACCCACAGAGGGCCTGATAAGGCGCGAGTTCGGTGGTGACAGCAAAGCACTCGTCTTTTCTGTTCATTTTAGGATTTTTCGCAGCAATCCAAAATGCTTCTAACGTTTTGCGTGCCAGGAGTTCGGGCTCAAACGATAAGATCTTTACTGCAATCTGAATTTCAGCACCTTCATGACGGCTTATTCGATGTTGCCCCAGTGGTGTGGAGGGCCTTGATTTATTTAGCCCATCTAGATGTTCCTTGATGCGAACACAAAGAGGGCGCCCGGTCTCTCCGATGTAGGTGTCTCCACATGATAAACATGTGATCCGGTAAATCACTCCTGACACCATACAATCACCCTCTCTGCTATATGGGCATATTACACAACCTGGAGTCAAACAATTACGGTCATAAATGCGGTTGCGAACCAGTCGGCGCTTCAAATCTGGGGGTGGTATATCGACCACTCTAACGGCCTCTTGCAAACCCGCGCGTTGTACGCACCGCCGCACTGCCCTGCTAAGTTCATCCGAAACAAACGGCAAACAGAAAGGGGTCTTATCAGCTATGGAAGCTGAATTGATCCTTCTGCTCAAAGAGCCGCTTTGTCGGGCAGAGCAGCCACCGGAATAGCCATTTGATTTGGCGATCTGGGAGGCCATGCCCAAAGACACTGCACGCTCCTGGCTCCCAGATGAGACTCGAGCTGCTGTTCTGAACATATTTGCAATGATAGAACTTTTGGTTTTGCGAGGGTGTGCAGACAAATAATGCACCAATATATTTTTGCAGCTGGGTTTGCGGTACCACCTAGTTCTGTACTCCCCACCCGCTAGATAAATTTGGACATTAAGAAACGCAAGCCAGCTTTTCGAGCAACATCTCCTATACACTGCTCTCCGAACGAAGAAGAACCATATGTTCTCGCTGCTATTGAAGTGTAATTATAAAGAACAGTGCTGTAGACGTCTCTTGCCCGATCACCTTTGGAGGAGGATAGAGGGTGAGTCGAAGTTCATTTGTGATCTAATTCGCTCTGATGCCAAGGCTAGGTTACGAGTTAAATTCGACAGGCTGGTTGGTTATGGGCAGGATCAGAGTCCACAAGTAACTAGTATAAGCCTTAGAACCGAAAATCAAAACTGTTCTGAGGATAACCGTAATGTCTTGCCGAGTGGGTCTCGTGTATCTATCATTGGTGACGCAATCGTCTCGAATGACGCACTCTCAGTCTTGGATCTCGGTCCAAGTTTCTCACCTGTTCAATCGATTGGGGCTAGGGTCTCGCGAAAGATCGTAGGTAGTCTGCAATCTCTTCACGAAGCACTACGGCGCAGGGCGAACCAGGAACAGCGCGAAAACGGCGCGTACAATGCAATAACATCATCTTTTACGCCATGCCTTTTACTCGACTCCTGTTCAAACTACAAGAGCCTAATAGCATGGTAGATACACATTTCGTGTGTTTGCAACCTCTGTGTTCTCTATCATCAGCAAGTGCCGCAGAAACCGCGCAAATCATAATTCAACACTTTCACAGCGCCGCGGCCTGCGTGAGATCCGTGATCTCTGCAACGCAGGCGAGATCAAAATTTCTGTGAGCGATAAAGGAGGGGAGTTCGTGGTCGTTTCACGTGAATTGGACATGGCAATGACACGAAATCATCTGGCAGATCGCAACGTTTACCAGCCTTCCTCCGCCGATGAATTTAAGAAGCAATATCGTCGTCTCAATAGGGTTTGGTCAGAAACAGCTCACTCTGCAGGCTTACCTAAAAGTATAATAGCGCGTTTAAAATGCGAACTGCCTGTCTGTCCAGTCTTGTATACGCTTATCAAAACGCACAAACCTCCCGCCGCAGGTCTTACGTCAAATAATGCATGCGATTTCAAAGTAAGGCCAATAATCAGCAATGTCGGAGGTCCGACAGATAGGATTGCGTGGTTTATTAATCTAATCTTAACGCAGCTATTACAGTACATCCCTGCACACCTCTCTAAGGGCCGCATGCACTAACATCCCTGCGGCGAGGGGAGCGGCGTCCCCAATGATGAAAAAGAGCCGCAGCGGCTTCCGCACGCGGCCCCTTCATCATTGGGGACGCCGCTCCCCTCGCCGCAAAAATGTTAGTGCATACGGGCCTAACACTGGTATGCTACTCGACCGCCTCCGCAATACGCAGTTTAGCTCTAACTCCGTTATAGAGTCGTTTGACGTTATTTCGCTCTATACCAATGTGTCAAACGATGCCGCAATGCAAGCTGTGTGCGAGCTTCTATCTCAGCATCAGTCCTCACTGCGCTTATATGGATTTACCATAAACACATTGATGTCCCTTTTAAGCGAGTGCTTGAGTTGTAACGTTTTTAGATGGTCGGGCCATTACTATAAGCAGGTAAGGGGACTAGCAATGAGACAACGTTTAGCACCAACACTTGCCATTGCTTTCATGTCTAAGGTAGAGGCGCCAGTGCTAGAGCGCAAGCCGCTGCTGTACTGCCGTTATATAGATGATTGCTGCATAGTTTGCCCTTCTCAGACCGAGATGGACATATGTTTCCGCACGCTTAACGAGCAGTTTTCCAGCATTAAGTTCACCAGGGAAAAGCACCACGAAAACTGGCTTGCGTTTCTTAATGTCCAAATTCATCTAGCGGGTGGGGAGTACAGAACTAGGTGGTACCGCAAACCCAGCTGCAAAAATATATTGGTGCATTATTTGTCTGCACACCCTCGCAAAACCAAAAGTTCTATCATTGCAAATATGTTCAGAACAGCAGCTCGAGTCTCATCTGGGAGCCAGGAGCGTGCAGTGTCTTTGGGCATGGCCTCCCAGATCGCCAAATCAAATGGCTATTCCGGTGGCTGCTCTGCCCGACAAAGCGGCTCTTTGAGCAGAAGGATCAATTCAGCTTCCATAGCTGATAAGATCCCTTTCTGTTTGCCGTTTGTTTCGGATGAACTTAGCAGGGCAGTGCGGCGGTGCGTACAACGCGCGGGTTTGCAAGAGGCCGTTAGAGTGGTCGATATACCACCCCCAGATTTGAAGCGCCGACTGGTTCGCAACCGCATTTATGACCGTAATTGTTTGACTCCAGGTTGTGTAATATGCCCATATAGCAGAGAGGGTGATTGTATGGTGTCAGGAGTGATTTACCGGATCACATGTTTATCATGTGGAGACACCTACATCGGAGAGACCGGGCGCCCTCTTTGTGTTCGCATCAAGGAACATCTAGATGGGCTAAATAAATCAAGGCCCTCCACACCACTGGGGCAACATCGAATAAGCCGTCATGAAGGTGCTGAAATTCAGATTGCAGTAAAGATCTTATCGTTTGAGCCCGAACTCCTGGCACGCAAAACGTTAGAAGCATTTTGGATTGCTGCGAAAAATCCTAAAATGAACAGAAAAGACGAGTGCCTTGCTGTCACCACCGAACTCGCGCCTTATCAGGCCCTCTGTGGGTTTGACTGAGGTCAGATCACTCGGGCGTATAAATAGAAGTTGGAGGCACAGTTTTGTATAAGGTGGTCTGTTCTCCAGCTACCGATTGTGCTGCGTCTAAGGTGAGTATGTGTTCTTGTGGCTCTGATAATGTCTTTGGCTAATCTCTTCGGGTTTGTTTTGTTCCTGGCACTTGACGTCTGAGCGGATAGACACTTATGACTTCGTCTTTCCAGGCTCCGAAGAAGGCGTAGATCGCCGAAACGTCGACGTCAGCCAATAAAGTTATCATACCAATCTTGGTCAAGCTCAACAATCTCACCGAAAAGTGCTTACAACAATGCCAAGATTCAAGGAAAGTCGAACCTTCACCATGCAATCGACATCAACAGCTGATGAACGTCCAAATGTTAACCGCTGAGCAACTTTTCCTGCTTTCTGAGCATTTCTGCTGCTATATTCTTTGTTAATTGGAAAAGTTTGGATTGACTGCAAAGTACATCAGGTTTGAATATTCGTATCTTATGGTGTTGAAACCATTTTTTCTATCCATTCTTACGTCGCAACTCATTTGCTCACCAAATTTTTTCTGCATGTCTCAATCACCTTATTTCTTAGATCTTAGCACCTTTAATAACCTATATTTGTTAGACTGCTGTTCATTGGCTGTGAGCTCAGCGTTTCGCTTTCAATTAGAGGGATGGAATCGTATGGCGTTATGGCCCACAGTAGTGACAGCTTTACAAACTTCCATTTTGTCTCGTGTACTGTCAATACTCTATGTTGTGAGTTGTCGTCTCCCTCTGTTACTAAAAATTGAGCAAATTCTCTTCAGTCAGGTAAGAGATTATTAAACCGCAAAACTTGCCAACTTGCCAACAATCATGCAAAAAATTTGCTCACATGGTACTCGTACCCTCCACAGTTAACTCAGCAGCTCCCAGCTGCGCTACCCGCAATCTTTTTAAGCTTCATCAGTATGCGCCCTCATTGTGATCACGGTGAAGGCAATGCATACTTTTACAGTTGCTACAAGCACATGCTAACAGACATTAGAGCTTGCACGTCAATTCCCTGAAGCATTATTGATGTTCTGTCTGTCGCATCTTTCCTTTGCTTAGTACTCCCACCAAAAAGATTTCCAAAGCGCAGTAGCAGTGCCCGCCTTCGACGAGCAACGGAGGGTTCGATGCGCGTGCGCTACCAAGTTTTGCGGCGATTAAGACGTGGCCATGAGCAACATCTCTATCAATTGGACACGTCGTGACCTCACCTTCTTTACATTACGACGTATTTCGGGGGTTTATTACGGTCCTGGCATGCGCTTCCATATTTCAACAATACAGCAAATGTGGTAACAGAGCGCACGCTGCATGTCGCGTTATACGTTCGTAGCCTCCCGGGCTCTGCGTCCTCTCGCCGTCATCAACACATTGACGCTTGTAACAAGAAGAAGCCTCTTTGCCACTGACATTCATCCAGACGACACGATAGACGCGCAAGAAACACTCCTTCTTTCTACACCAACTTTTTAGTTTAAACCGGTTATTCTTAATTTTCAAGAGCAAGTGGAATTAACTAGAAAAATGGCAGCTTTCGAAAAGTTAAGAAATCCCATAGTGGAGTGCCATGTGACTGTGACCATTGTCAAGAAGAACTTCTGTTTTATACAGCAATGAATACCACCAGTACGCTGACAAAGTTCACCAAAAATGTAGAGTTGATGAGGTTGTGATAACCTACAACTGATCGTAGACTGCACCTATTCCGACTTTCCACCTTTTGGTATTGTATGTATTTGATAAACTTGTTTTGATCAAATTTGAATGGAAACTTTTTGAAGCGAGCACAAGGAAGCAGTCAAAATCTATCTATTGAATAATATAATCTATTGAACAGAGGCTGTATGATAATGTAACATTAGCTGTCTTGTTGACTGAGTGGCATTCACACAGCATGAGTGCAAGCTCCATCAAAGCACATGTCTTTGGTGGGCTTAGATTACGGTTACCATAAACTTTGAGATTGTACAAACCTCAGTCTACCACGCCTATCGCTGGGTATAGGGAGATAAATTTGTTATCATTATTTATCGCGTAAAAAATTCCTACGCGTGTTAAAGCACAAGATAACACAATTCAGGCGAACGAATCAACACAAGGATCTAGAAATAACAACAAAACAATCATGAGAGTAGTTTTTGAAAAAGTAGACAGTCGAGAACTGTTTGAACTTAGAAAGCTTGGTGGGAAACATGTTCTTTCTCATAGGTTTATCTAGATCGCCTCTTTATGAAAAAAAAAACCTTCTCCTTGCATTATCTCCGCTTTTGGTATTACCGTTTTTTGTGGCTCTTCTCCTTTGGTATTAAGAAATCTCTAGAATTCTCAACAAAGCATGCAGGAGCGAGTTGATAGTCTTCATATGATATTTTTTGAGCCGTTATTAGGTCAAAGTTTTTTCTCTTTGTGCATAGAATCTATTTCCAGGACGCTATTTCGATCTTTTTCATTGGGTGAAAGTTCATTTTTGTGACATTTGTTTTGAATCGATAGTTCTCCTGTGTAACTGTTCCGCACTCTTTTTCGTATTTGTGTTCTACGCTCTGTTAAATTGAAGACTACAGCCTCATACTTCATCAAAGGTCTAAAGTAAATCCTATATGCCCGCATGAAAATGTTGATATCGTTTGTGTTAAAGGTTTCTGGACCTTCACCTGTGGGTTCCTTCATACTGTGCCGCAAGACGCAGTAGCCTGTCGCAGGTTGCGGCGTGCGCGGATGCAATCGCAACGTATGCCTTTGCCACCGCAGTTTCGCGTTTCATCAATGTTTCTCTGCAGAATTCCAAACGATAACTCTGCACGTACAGAATCCGCTATTTATGAATCAACAAATTGGTTTGCGTAAATCACAACCTCATGAGAGTAGTAATGGCGGAATACACATTAAACTAATTGAATGAAAACTAATTGAAGCAAAATGAGTTTGGTAAAATCAAGAATGCACCGAATATAATCACGAAAGAGAAAAAAAGACACTGCTACCTCTAAAGAAATTTCTTTATAAGTTAGGCTCTCCACTCGGCTCCGTAAACACTACCAATACTGCCCTGCCTATTTATCTGTTTACAATAGTCAAGAATGCCAAATATACG
>CATQJL010000001.1:13149818-13195090 GCA_958299035.1 Cylicocyclus nassatus | reverse complement strand
AGCAGTGGTATCAACGCAGAGTACTGGTAGTGACTGATCGAGAGGGTGTACATCTAGACGTCTATTTACGATGTTCCCTTTGCTTTCCATCCAAAGCGATTTTCAGCTTGACATTTGCTCACTTCGGGCCCTGGAAGGGAAGTGGGGACAGCCAGTGAACTCGTGCATCCTAAATTTCTACTGAATCACATAAATGATATTACGCATAAATGGCATGCCTTTTATCTCAAACGATATTTATCCTGCCCTTATAACACCTGAGTTAAGCCCTGCGGGCGGGAGAGGGGAGAAGGAGGACAAGAAAAAAGATCTACAAAAAGCTAGTTACATTGTAGTGATAATATGTTACAGTCGCTCCCCTACTCACAGCCCTTACTCAAAGAAAGAGGAAAACTGGGATTTTGGATTTCATAAAATCCAAGTGTTATAAGTTTATACATAGGAACTGCACCACGTTTGAAAAACATGTAACACCTCTTCATTTCTTTATGAAACACCTATGTTTACATGAGGAAATCTGGCATTCATGAAACATTGAATTGTTCAGCTGCGTAAAAAAGGAATTCAACTTCTTTACGTTCCTGTTGGTTCGCGAACGTTGCTGACATCGAATAATTATGATCCTGAACAAATCGAGCGAATCAAGAAAATGGTGAACTTTGAGATGGAAAACATTATCGAGGTTTGTCCGCACGTCTGAGTAATTCATTTGAACCTTTTCAATCACCATTTAATTTAAGCAACTGGATCTGCAACTTTTGGAGGACACAGTGAAGGTTATTTGTCGAGAGAAAAAGAGGAAAATTTAACAAATCTTCCTCTATCACTCTACCAATTGCTGCGCTTGAATAAATTTGTTAGTATAAGTCTTTTAAAAAAAGTCATACAAAATAGCATAACGCTTCAACTTTTTATGACATTGAAGACAAAAATTGATTTGTTAGAGTGCAGGATTTCCAGATAAGTCTAGTTGATTTGTTAGATTCATGCTTTCTAGATAATTCTTAGTTACCTGGGTTTTTTTATGCGAAAAAGATTTTGAAGCAGCATCCGGATAGATTCTTAACTTTTGATTTTGGTCTTATTCAGACTTTTTCATAGCGCTAACAAGATATGGCACTCATAAAATGAGACGCTGCCTTTGAAGAGAGAAGACATTTTAAGAAGCTATAGGCTGCTGCATGAAGGCTCAATATCTTTGGGCGTGAACGCGTAATAGCCACAGAGTGCATGAGGCGCAGGACTTACAATGAATGATGAAGATACGCGCGCCCAGCGTTTGCGCCCGCTCAACTAATACTGCTTGTGCGCCTTCATTATGCAGCAGCGTTTATGTAGTAAATCGCTTCGAGTGATGAATATTGTTGTATTGTACAAAGCGACGAAGCACATGTGTATTTCACATTCGAAAAATTTCGGAGAGCAGTTTGAGATGTACGAATTCTCTTACTATGCAATGATGACAAAACTGAGTTCTTCGATAGCGATCGTCTTTTTCGTAGTAAAAGATAACGTCAATTTTGCATCAACCGTGATATATCTCATTGACGAGCTCCTTTATCACATATCGATAAGTAACTCCATAGCTTATCCATTGTTGACCAGAACGCTCAGACACAACAACCAACACGCTCAGGACACTTTATCCTTTTTCAAAAAGTGATCTGCCATTTCACTTTATCCAGAGAGATGTAACCCATGGTTTCATGTTGAGTTCGTTACTGTCCTAAATTTTTGTACCGATTAATTTTCATTCGTGCCTATGCTGATGATATCAAAGTCACGGCACTATATGGCGAGGATGATAAAGTGGAAGTTCAAAATTCTCTTAACAAGACTGTTGAACATATGTTTAAATGGAGTCGATATTGGCACCATGAAGGCAGCGTCCCGCCAAACTTGGTGTACCTAGCTCTGGTAGTAATGTGATACCCCCTAACTAAGCGGCGACAGAAGTCTGCAGCGCGAAAGGGGGTCTACGAAGTCTACAAATCGCCCTCGAAGTGGCCCAATTCTTACGGTAAGCTCGGGCTACGAGATACATGCAAGGTAGAAACGCAGAGTCGTTGCGGGACCCTGCGCTTATGAGTGTGTGCGCTACACGCCCTCTGGCCTTGAAAATCGATAATGCTGTGTGGGCGGCGTCCTTCCGGGCTTACCGTAAGATTCGGGCCACTTTCGCAGCAAATTTTAGGCTTGATAAACCCCCTCTTTCGCTCCGAACTTCAGTTATCGCTTAGGTAGGGGGGTCTATCTACTTTAACATAGCACAAAAACTCGGTAAACATCTTTTTGCCGGGACGCTGTCTTTAAGGGCTCGCGCAGAGTTCACGCGATTTGATCGTCGCGATTCAGTCGCTACAAAATAGGTGTTACGAGCAGAGGTGCGATAGGTGGAGCGGGCCCCACAAAAGTGAAGGTGATTCCAGCTACCCCTGGCCGGCCAAAAGTCCTCATAAAAACGTCGACTGGGGGGGGGGCGGAAAGGGGGAGCACAGCTTGACTTCTCTTTTCGCATAAAATTTCTTTCTTAAAAGTTCCATTAACTTCTTTATAATCGTATTTTATTGAGTAAATATTGTTAAAACGTACTGCGAAGAAAGTAGGTCGATCCAGGGAATAAGCGCCGAGAACCAGAATTTTGAATAATGAATTAACGAAAAATCATGCAAAATTTCCACTGTTATAAACCTGGTATTTGAAGATATCAGCACTTGCGACTTCATAGGGTTGTTTCATACTGCCGCACTGACTGCAGCTGACTGCACTGACCGCAGCAGACTGCAGCAGACTGCAGCTGACCGCACTGACTGCAGCTGACTGCACTGACTGCAGCAGACTGCAGCTGACCGCACTGACCGCAACGACCGCACAGATTGCTGCAACCTTTCTTAAAAAAGAAAACAAATGCGATTACGTCAAAACACCGTGATTTACGCCTAGGAAGTTCATACGTTCTGACTTACTCTTCTCAATCAGATTTTGGCGCTTGTTTTTCTCTGGTATGCTCATATTTGTTCTTATTCCTCATTTATTGCGTATACCTGTTTTACTCTCGCTCATGTTGCCTTTTGGGTTAGGTTATATTGTTGTTGATTGTTTGGGCTACAACTATTTATCCTCTCCTTCTTTACGAAAGGATTCAGCAAATTGTGCGGCCCTTGCGGTCAATGCGGTCATGCAGTCTGCTGCAGTCTGCTGCGGTCAGTGCGGTCAGCTGCAGTCTGCTGCAGTGCGGTCAGCTGCAGTCTGCTGCAGTCTGCAGCAGTCAGTGCGGTCAGCTGCAGTCAGCTGCGGTCTGCTGCAGTCTGCTGCGGTCAGTGCGGCAGTCTGAACCAACCCATAGGTTTTGAAGAGTAAGTGGTGCTCTATCAGAGTGTGAAAAAATCGACTGATTTGAAAGATAGCCGCCGAAACCCACAATTCTACAAAAACTTTGTCATTTTAGCGTGCTTTAATGACAGCTGAAAATTGAACTCATATAAATTTTGAATGTGAAAGTGTGTGATGTTGCGACTTCAAAGGGTTCGTAGAGTCAGATTTGCCTTACATATATCTTAGCCGTACCGATTCATTAAAATAGCGCCGAAATCCAGGGTCTTGAAAAGCAGGTAAAAAAGCGCTTTTTGAACTTCAACAGCTCATAACTTCTTCAGAAATGCATGAATCATGTTGAGACTTCATAGGTTGGATTCTCCTCTTCAAGGGCTTTCAGATAGTATATTATATATGGGGTTTCGCGCCTCTCACGGCTCATGCCCGGGGGTAGAGAATTTTCATCACAAAGACTCCACTGGCGGCCTCCAGTCACTACGTTAACACATTGACGACCAAGGCGTTTCACGGACCGGTCAACATTTTTTAGATAAAATCACGCGTAATTTCATCTACAGTACACCGACAGTAACTCTGGAATGCTAGCAAAAACAGTAAAGGTTGTGTCTAGATCCAGCACAAAAGAAAACTGCCGGAGTGGGTTTGACACAAAATAGTAGTTATTTCAACGATACACATGGTGTGGCAAGCCTTGACACACCATGTGTGTCAAGCGGTCGTCAATGTGTTAACATGGGTGAGGTGGAGACTTTAGTATGAAAAGTCTCCACCCCGGGTTAAAGCCGCAAAAATCATCGAATCCCCTACATATTATATATCATCTGGAAGCTCTTGAAGAGGAGAATCCAACGTATGAAGTAGCAATATCATTCATGCAATCTGAAGAAGTTATCAGCTGTTTCCTTCAAAAACGGTTTTTTACCTGTTTCTGCAAGAGCCTGAATCTTGGCTGTATTTCAATGGATTGGTACGCTAACATATATTCTGACAAAGCAAACCTTACTTTACAAAACCTATGAAGTCGCAAATCATACACTTTCACGTTCAAGATTTATATGACTTTGATAGTCAGCTGTCACTTAGTAACCTAAAATCGCTTAATTTTTCAAAATTCTCGTTCTCTGCGGCCACTGCTCATCGACCTAATTCTTTCACTATTCGATAAAACAACACCTGCCCTTCAAAACCTATGAAGTCGCATTTGCTGATCACCAGATGTATAACAGTGCAAATTTTGCATGATTTTACGTTATCTTATCATTCATTTGCGTTCCTTTTGCTTAATTTCCTTTTTTTAATTCAAAATTTTTTTTCAAACTCAAAAGTAAAGGTGGTCACCCTGCACCAGCTCAAAAGTGAAGGCAAGCGGAGACTCGGCTCCAACTGTGGCACCTCTAATTACGAGTACATTGCATGCCGTTCTTCTTGCATTTCGGTAGTGATAGTTTTCCAACACGACTACGCGTGACGAACTAGAAACGAAGTACAAAAAGATCGGCCTGCAATGAACTCGTAACACCTGTCTTGTAGCGATTGAATCGCGACGATGAAATCGCGTGAACTCTGCCCGAGGCCTAAAGTAAACTTCCATAATAGTCACCTTCCCAATAGGGGCGGATGGCTTGAGTGTATTTAGCAAGGATCTTGGCCCGATGATAAGTGCCGACCAAGTGCGCGACTTTAGAGTTCTACCCTATTTTCAGGCGTATAAGCCGCACATTATAAAATTTTCAAACGAGCTGCCCAGCCGCTTCATTATATTTCGAGAAGATCTTAAGGCCGCCCGATTGTTTCAAGCAATACGCAGCAAGGTATAAGGTCCTTTGGTTGCGAGGCCCTTTAGTGCATTTGGGCTGGTCGACTGAGCTAGGACCACCCCGCGGCTTATACATCCGAAAATAAGGTAATATCTAATGGGCTAAACTTCAGTAATCAAATCGATACAATGGTAGCAAAAATCTTGGGGGTATTACATTGTTTATTCAAAAACATATACATCACCGATGTGTTCTTGTGGATTAGACTTTATAAG
The DNA here is from genome assembly GCA_958299035.1 of Cylicocyclus nassatus. Lineage (NCBI taxonomy): Eukaryota > Metazoa > Nematoda > Chromadorea > Rhabditida > Strongylidae > Cylicocyclus > Cylicocyclus nassatus. Next base: position 13,189,722 of record CATQJL010000001.1, on the reverse strand, counting down.
ATGCTTACTTTACCTTTACTTGAGTATTTCAGCCCCATCTGGTGTCTTTATCTCATTAAGAATATAGCAAAATTGAGAACGTGCAGAAAACATTTACCAAAATACTTTATCGGGCCTTTTCCGATAGAAACTATCCTCACACTTTTCCTCCATATAGTATTCGTCTCCTAGAACTCAATTTAAAAAGCTTGTACTACAGAAGAATTCAAACAGATCTCATTTTGACATTCAAAATTTTCAAAGGCGAACTCCGCCTGAAACCCTCTAGTTTCTCGTGCTTTCGTCCTGTTCATGGAGGACGCTTTTACATGGCTTTTCGCTACTCTAAGGGCCGCATGCATTAACATCCCCGCGGAGAGGGGATCGCAGCTTAAAAGAAAGCTTTATATTTCGAAACTCCAAATACCTGGATTTCACTTTGTGTACCCGTAAGTATTCCTACTACCCTTCACTATGAACATGTTGAACAGAGGCGAGAAGCTTTACGAACCGCGTTTTCCAGCTTTTGTATGATCCCTGATGATCCCCGGCGCTTTTCTTTGAAGTCATTTTTCTTTCTCCGAAGTTAACGAATAACCTCCAAAGTTGTGCAGATTATCTAACCCGACAGTGCTAAGCATGTTGCTGATAAGAACAAATGATGTTTTGAAGTCATGAAATTTTCGATGATCCACAGATCGAAACTTGAGGTTTACCGAAAAATTCGACTTTTCAAAAACTCATTTGTTCTCATCAGCAACATGCTTAGCACTGTTGTGTTAGATGTTCAGTACAACTTTGGAAGGTTTTCGTTAACTTCGGAGAAAGAAAAATGACTTTAAAGAAAAGCGCCGGGGATCATCAGGGATCATACAAAAGCTGGAAAATGCGGTTCGTACAGCTTCTCGCTCATGTTCAACATGTTCATAGTGAAGGGTAGTATAAAAACTTACGGATAGGTACACAACGTGAGATCCAGGTATCTGGAGTTTCGAAATATAAAGCTTTCTTTTAAGCTGCAATCCCCTCCCCAGCGGGGAGGTTAGTGCATGCGGCCCTAAATTACCTGCATCACTTTGTTTGCTCAGGTTGAGCACATTTGCTCTCAGAACAGCCAAATGGATTGAAAGTCTACCTCTTGAACTTTTACACCAGAAGAATTCTGTCAACTTCAGAAAAGCACTGTCCGAAGTCAATATACTTCAACTACTGCAGATAGCCGATATAAGATGATAGCGCCGTTCACCAAATACCTGCTTGCATCCATCTTTCCTGAGCCTCTCCTCTATCCTTCCTGCACTTTGATTTTGTTAAGACAACTTTCTGTTTTCTCCTTCGCGATGGTCATGTCTAAGTATCAGGGTCCCACTTTCCATCTTCCTTTTCTTCTACATCACAATTGAATGGTGGGGCCTGCGTGACACCTCCTTTCCGACTAGTGCTCGTTTGCCGTCTTAGTCCGTGTCGTCAACTAGCAAGCATGAATGACATGCCCGAACTTGGCTTCCAAAGTTCCAAGATTCCACATCACTCATCTTGTTTGAAGATTAAGTTTGTAACACAACTTTGTTCTTTTTTGCCGATGGAGGTGGCGAGGCCAAGTGGTGTGGGCTGGATGGAGGTTCGGCGAGCAGGTGCACTGGTGGCCCCCTACCAGTGCGCCCGCTGGAGTATGCCGGCTGGGGCTGCTGTATCCGTTTGCCTGGCCTCCGCCTTGTCCGTGCTGCTTGTCTATTGCACGTCTGGGCAAATTAGTGTAGGTTGTGCCATGATTCATTCCTATGGAATTTCTACTTGTGAGTGTGTCATTTGGGCTACTAGTACCATTTATTTTTTAGCTTATATGGCAACCGTGCCGAAAAAAAACGGCTTTGTTTGTTGTTGTTTTTTATTTTACTTTGTTTACAATTTACTACCTTTATGTTCTATGTCTACCTCGTATTATGCGGTTCTTTGATTTTTGAGAGCGCGCCTCTGTGCGTGTGAAATAAACAAATATTAGGCTGGAAACTAAGTTTTGCAACTGGTCTCATAACTTCCCTCTTACTCAACATGGCACACTCAAATTTTGCCACTTCGTTGGTTATTACGTAAACTACAAGTGCAGCTGCTGTCCTACCAAATTCTGACGTCGCAGTAAGGGTCAGGTAGGTGCATGGTATGAAGGGGAAAAATTCAAAGTTTGACGGATTTGGCTGAAACTTGGCATAGGGGTGTTATCCTACATGCTTCTCACGAAAACGATAGTGAAATTGCGTGATAAGGGCTTTCCTATAGGATTACTGTAAGTGTACGATATGGGGTCTCACTCTAAACAAGGAAAAAGGCATTGATTCAACGAATGAATGTGATATTCGCATTTGGTAGGTCAAATAACCTTACTATGTAAAGTCTCGGCGGAATTTGAGCTTTGGACTCTTTAGTCATTGGCGGTCGTCCCCAGCAGCTCTTGCGTACATCGACTCGTTCGACTTTATGAGGACGCCAAATTTCGACATGCCCCTAAATTTTGTTTCTTTTTTAATAGGCCAAAGTAGTGAACCTCCAGCAATAATTTATAGACGAAGCCGGATTACTGCGCATGGTCTAGGCTGCCAAAAGCTTCATTTTAGCTTGAAACCCCAAAAATTCTCAAATTTCACTAGTTCTCGGAAAACGCCTAAAAGTTTTCTATTTTGTGTGTTCAAAATTCAGACAATTTGTGCTCACTTGTAGCTCGCATTGCCTTTTACATAATGCCAAAGTATGAGTGCGCCATATCGAAAGGGAGTGAAGTTATGAAACTAGTTGCAAAACTTAGTTTCCAGCCTAATAAATAAATAAATTAATTCCGCAAAGAGATTCAAGTAAATAATAGATAGGGCTAAGCCCAAAGGATATAAGACAATTTCTCTTTCCCATAGCTTGCTTTCTGAAGATTTTGAAATTTTTTTGATATTGTCGAATTCCATACTTGGTCAACTCGAACCTTAAAGAATCGACCGGCCAGCAACTCGGGCGTCATTCAATGCAGCTTCTTCTCCTTTTTCTAAAAGCATTTTCTGTTTTTGATTTGTAAGTCTTGGCGGACGAAATCGCCATTCAACGTTTCTGAAAATGCCTCAGAAGGTGTACCCAAAAATCGATATTGGTTTCTTGAAAAACACTCACTTGCTTTGTTAAATCAGTGCTAATTCATAACTGTTTGAGACAGGTCTGCTAAATTCGATGGTTTCAATAAACTATTTAGCAAAACGCGCGACGGCCTATGCAAATAGAATAAAGTTGCTTTTCATCCGTAGGGTTTGCTCCAATCGCAAGTTACATGGACTTTTTGTAAGATTGGTACAAAAATTCAAAAGCTTAGCCTAACACGAAAGAGGCAAAACCATTAGCTGTAGTTTCAGTCTTTTTCTAAGAGCTAATTGTTCATTAATGAAATGGTTGTATAACCATTCGACAGACGATGAAAAGTAGAGTTTGGCCGCATACGATGTTTCGTATGCGGACTCTTCTGAAGATCTTGGTTCTGCAAGAGTTACTCTCAAAATACCCAGTATTTGCCTCTACTACCAGCTCAATTCACTTGTTGACTTACAAGGGAACGATAATTAGTGTCCGTGGCCTTTTAAGATGAGATGTAAACCATTAAACTCGTTTCGCAACGCTGCTTCCGTTTCTCCTAATCGTTTCTCTGTAAGGAGCTATGGAGGATTTTCGAGCCAAGTTTGGCCGCCCGCGGAATATACGATCGGAGTACCAATATGTTTGGTAGGCTGCGGTGTAGTAGTTAGAGCGATAGCCTCATAAGTTGATGCAGGTGTAGGTTCGAATCCTTTCGTTTTTTCAATTCAATGCATTGTTTCATTGATCTTCTCTTTGAAGGCTAGGCATCCTCGAGGTAAATGCATGCCCTTACTCAAAAAAAAAACCAACGATGAGTTATTTATATATGAATGCTTCCTATATTTATTTTAAAAGGTTCTTACAAAAATGAAAATGAATGGAAAATTATGTTAAACACAGTGACGGAAATCTATGACAATGTGACCAAAACTGGAGATGCTCGCTGTGAGCGCACAGGAATAAAAAATAAGTTGTTGCAGTTGGCTTTCTCGCACTCACCCAGCAATTCACGCGAACAGCAATATTGTACTGGGATTGGGAATTGACCAGGATGCTCATCAAGCTAGCCTGCGGCATACCACGGGTTTTGTTCGAGTAGATTTACTCGAATTATGGTTAGCAAAAGTAATTATTTCTCTGAAATTTCCATTTTTTTTTTGAAAAGGAAGGACATGCATTTACCTTGAGGATGCCTAATTTTCAAAAAGAAAATTAACTGAGGCTATGCAAAACCAAAAAACACAAAAGGATTCAAACCTATACCTGCATCAACTTCTGAGGCTATCGCTCTAACCACTACACCGCAGCCTACCAGAGATATTAGCACTCCGATCGTGTTTTCCTCGAAAGGCCAAATTTGGCTCGAAAACCCTCCATGATTCCTTTCAGAAAATGATCAGCAGAAACGAAAGTCAGATTCGGAATCAGCGTTTCGAGATGAGTTGAATGGTCTACATCTCATCTCAAAAGGCCACGGACAATAAGTATCGTCCCCTTGTTAGTGTTTTTTCTTTTCATCTAGTCATGGTCCACAAAACTTTAAGAGTTATGCAAGATCACTGTTGCAAAAACCATCGAATCATTCAGTGACAAGTACGCGTCACTGATTTGCAGTTCAAGCTCCTACCTTGTTTAAATTAATTTTTTGCAGCACTAGATAATAATCGTGGGATTCGAGTTTCAAGTCAAATATTCACAGAGTCAAACGTGGGGTGTCGGATGCCATACCTGTGGCCGTATTCATCAACGACCCCTGAGAGTTAAACTTACCCTCAGGGTTTGTTTAAGCCTCAGGGTTCATTGGCCGTATTCATCAACCATAGGGTAGGTTTACCACGGAACGATCCATCCGTATCGATCAACAAACCTGTGGCCGTATTCATCAAGGAACCCTGAGGGTTAAACTAACCCTGAAGAATTAAGGCGTCAGTTACGCGTGCGCTGTGCAAACTCACATCACAGAATGCCTAAGTACGTGCTAAATTCACTTTGTGCTATTCTTTCACTATTATAGTAGTATAATCAACGAATAAGCTTCTAACATTATTTTTTATAATACATCTCTAGCATATTTGTGCAGCATCCAATCTTACAGTGTGAGGTTATTTTCATGTGTGCAATTTGCGCAGTTCGTTTTGTACCGGGTTTGTGCTACTCTTTTAGGTGTCAGTGCGTGTTATCATAAAGAAGTTCTTCTGTTTCGGCACTTGTCAGAGTGGAATGCGCAATCATTTTTCCTCGTTGCATTCATTTGTCACCAAAGCTAGAATCCTTTTTTCGCGAAGTCAGTGTTTCCTGTACTCCGAATCTGAACATAAAACGAAGTCAAAACTAAATACTATAACAAAAACTAATACTAAATACTACAATACTCGTTGATCGTTTTCCATAAAACTATCAGATGCGAGTAAATGTTCGTATGAAGTGTTAGGGTAGAGTTAACCTTGCTTTAAAGCTAGGGTTAAATTAACCCTGATGAATCACGTAAGTTTTACCCTCCAGGGTTAGTTTGACCCTCAGGATTCGTCATGAATACGGGTTAATCGCTTTAGGGGTAAGGTTTACCCTCAAGGGTAGATTTAACCCTTAGGGTTAAGCCTACCCTGTGTTTCATGAATAGGGTTAATCGCTTTCCAGGGTCAAACTAACCCTCCAGGGTTAGTTTAACCCTCATCGTTAATGAATACGGCCACTGGGGGTTGTACCGAAGGATCAACAAGTGATTTTGATGTAGCGACAATATGATATTTTTTTTTGAACAATGTCAGATAGGCCCAGCATTCGAAATATACAACAGCTCATAATTAGTCAAAAAAGACGCCGGAGTGCGCTGCAGTGCGCCGGAGTGCGACGCAGTCCACTAGAGTGCAGCGGAGTGCGCCGCATATCGTTAGAGTCCGTCCAAATACGCGTCGCATCGCCATATTTCGCATCAGAATGGACGAATTCTAAAACCGAGGACAGCGTTCGATTCAGTTCGGCGAGGCGCATTATATGGTATGCAGAAGTGCCACAACTTGTCGATGTACTCTAGATATACGGTAGACAGTAAGTTTTCGCTTTGCACATTTGTTGTGTTAGATTAGTCAGTGTGCTGATAAGAAGATCGCCATTGATTTGCTGTCGATGGCACATTGTACGGATGCTGTTGGAGTATGGTAAAGAATCTTAGGCTTTGATCGATTTGTTCTAAGTCCAGCTCAGGGTATTTCTGATGCGCTGAATGCGGTAATTACATTTGATGCTCAAGGCACAATGCGCAGGAATCTGCGATGTAAGGTTATTTTAGCTGCGTTGGAACGTTGCATATTTTGCTTTCACGATTTTGTCCTAAACACAAAGATCGCATGTCGCACTGGCTATCTGAAACGAAGTGGTGTCATCAAATGCGCCTTAATAAGGTAATTTTCCTAATTTACTTTCAATATTTGCTGAACGGCTTTCTAGTAGAAGTTATAGGCGTTTCCAAACTTCGCAAACAACCAGTGTCACACCAAGAACTAACGAAACAAGACCCTTCATTATGTATCTGATAAAATTTTTGCTCTGATTACAGTAAGTATGCCATTATGTTCTTTCGAATTGGTCTTTAAAGTAATATGCAGACGTAGCTCAATGACTCTATATACTTCCGACCGCTCATAACTTCTCTCAGAAACTTGTTTAGCAGCCAGGGAAGATAGGCATCCTTATCAAGACGCTTTGTATGCATTTTATCAAGATCGAAAGAACATAATGGTATACTTACTGTAATCAGAGCAAAAATTTTATCAGATACATAATGGAGGGTCTTGTTTCGCTAGTTCTTGTTGTGGCACTGGTAATGGAGGGTCTTGTTTCGCTAGTTCTTGTTGTGGCACTGGTTGTTTGCGAAGTTTGGAAACGCCTATAACTTCTACTAGAAAGCCGTTCAGCAAATATTGAATATAAATTAGGAAAATTACCTTATTAAGGCGCATTTGATGACACCACTTCGTTTCAGATCAGGGCTCGGCACGAGCTGGCACCAGGGAAATTTCAAAACGAAGTCCCGTTTGATATTGAAAATTTCTTACGAAGTCCCTTTTGACCTGTTTTGAAAACCCGTCATCATTTTTATATTATGTAAAAAAATGTAGTAGTGTTTTCATGCGTTTCTGATTTCATGAAAAAACTTTTCACAGCTTTCTGAGCTTTTTAAGTGGTCAAATCACATCTTGAAAAGCAGAAAAAGCCGATTTTTCGACGGCTGAGCGGACCGAGTGGTTTTCAAATTGCTATAAAACGCTGAAAAGAGAACATTATGAGATTGTTTCTTCTCCGTATGTAATCTTTTACAGTGTAGATACAATTTATGTGAAAAAGTATGAAAACTTATGTGAGCAAAGTGTCGGTGCCAGCTCAGCTGGCACCCAGCTGGCACGGTGCCAGCTAATTTAGAAAAAAGTTGGGCACAGCTTTCATTCACATAAGTTTTCATAAATTTTTGGCCCGTAGTTCCGGTCCACCAACGCGCATGCACACACCAAATTTGGTGTCATACTATTGCGTTTTGGCCGAAAACAACGCTTGTTTGTTGATGGACAGCTTGCCAATGGCATGCCGGTGGCATGCCGGCGGCATTTTTGCGGCAGTTCTCCGCCTTGGCCCCCGTAGAAACGATATCCCCTTTGCTTTCCGCGCTAAAAACGATATCCAGCTTGACCCGGTGCCAGCTGTGCTGAGCCCTGTTTCAGATAGCCAGTGCGACATGCGATCTTTGTGTTTAGGACAAAATCGTGAAAGCAAAATATGCAACGTTTCAACGCAGCTAAAATAACCTTACATCGCAGATTCCGGCGCATTATGCCTTGAGCATCAAATGTAATTACCGCAATCAGCGCATCAGAAATACCCTGAGCTGGACTTAGAACAAATCGATCAAAGTCTAAGATTCTTTACCATACTAGTATCCGTACAATGTGCCATCGACAGCAAATCAATGGCGATCTTCTTATCAGCACACTGACTAATATAACACAACAAAAATGTGCAAAACTGAGCGGAAACTTACTATCTACCGTATAACTAGAGTACATCGACAAGTTGTGGCACTTCTGCATACCATATAATGCGCCTCGCCGAACTGAATCGAACGCTGTCCTCGGTTTTAGAATTCGTCCATTCTGATGCGAAATATGGCGATGCGACGCGTATTCGGACGGACTCTAACGATATGATGCGCACTCTGCTGCACTCTAGTGGACGGCGTCGCACTCAGGCGACTTTTTGACGAATTATGAGCGGTGTTGTGGCACATTGATGCTTTGGCCCACCATCGTATGTGTACAGGCATAATATAAGATCTATAAAAGCAAAGAGCATCGTTTGTGTAATCGAGATCTTAATCAACTCCTGCGAGCCAAGTTCCAGCGAATTCTGAGGTTTCCAAATACGAAAGTACCCAAATGAGATGGTCATTTCTAAGCATGTTACTTTTGTTTCAAAGGCGAATCAACTTTTCGTTTTGAACAGGTACAAAAAACTACTACTTCTTTACTCACATTAGGAATCCTACTTCAAATAATCTCCAAATCTAGGGATTGAAGGCAGTGGATCGGCAAAACTGAACAACTCAGGATTTTAACGCGATAGGTTCCTTATCGCCCGAGATGAAAAACGTGCAATCCTGCGGCCGTATTCATCATTGATACCTTGAGGTAAATTCTACCTCCAGGTAGTTTTATCACTCATTATCAGCAAAATTACATTGAGAATTTACCTCAAGGTACTTTGTGAATACGGGTACTTGCTGATAATGAGTGATAAAACTACCTGGAGGTAGAACTCACCTCAACGTATCAATGATGAATACGGCCACTGGTTGCACAGCATGCCTTCCCTGCCGAGAAAATGGCTCTCAAACTTATACGCGCAGGCCACTCATACACTCACGGGCGAGTTGGCAATTTCCTCCTCACCGTTGGGGGCTGCCCGCCGCAATGCTATAACCATTGGGTCCCGCAGCGATCCAGCATCACCAGCCTTGCGCCACTCGTCCAATTACGAAGGGAAGGGTATTGAAAAACGCTCGTTTTCGCCGTTTTCAAGCTCGCAGAAGTGGATTTTCGGAATCAGCGTATTGAATAACCCCAGGTAAGCGAAAATTTGACTAGGTTGAAATTCGCCGAACCATTGCCTTTAAGAGCACGCCAAAATCGCGTTTGTTCCATTTTTCGCTTTCGATAACTCAGACTAGAGAAGTCAAGCTCAAATCGCTTTTGGCGTAAATTGCGAGGCTTGGACTATAGATTATCTACATTCTTGTCGCTTCCCCTCGCGATTCACATAGTAACGCAGGCTTAGCATTTGGCTGTAACCGAAAATTTTCGCAGTATCTTCCATTTGCATAGGCAAAGAAAAACGATCATATCTTACCTTAAAAGGAATGATTTCAAATGAAAATCTGCTATGTAAAGAAAAAGGTTAAGCAGTAGCAACGATATAAAAAACGCGGGTCTTCAAAAAGTTAATGGGGTGTCACAGCCCCCGAAAAGATGTAGCAGCCACAGCTTTTCCAGGCTTATGCCACGCCCCATTAACTACTTTCAAAGAGAGTATTAGAGAACAAATAATACGCAGTTCGATAGCCAAAATATTGTAGTTTCTGTGGAAATGATTGGAACTGAATTCGTCTCTGTTTGAGCAATAGCTGCTAGAAGCACAAGCACTACGAGCAAAAAATGGAACCAAGGGGATTTTGGTTGGCTCTTAATTCTATAGTTCGACAGTTTGACGGTTACTTGAGGCAGGGTCTATGGCATGTGCGAATATAGAGTAGTGCTTTGTATTAAGTACAAAAAAGGGTAGATGAATCACTTTTCAAGTGTAGTTAACCGTGTTTGAAAATGGCCACTTCACTTACGATTAAGTGGCCCAATACTGAGAACGCCCATTCCGCTAAAACGTGGCCCACGGGTATTTTGACAGGTAACTATGAATGTATTGATAGTTAAGCTAGATAGAGCTATTATGTCATGCCTACGGTAGGCAAACGAAACGCGGGGGGGGGGGAGTATCGAGACAGAACTTAAGGGGGGTGTCGTATTCGGCGGTTATGTGCCACACCTCCTGCTCGACCCTAAATATTTGGCATATTTAAGCTTTAAACTGTGCATTTTATTTAGAAACTAGCTGGAATGCCCGTCTTCGCTTGGTCCCTGTCAGCGTGACATGATAGAACTTACCACTCCGTCAAACCTCTACACAACATTTCCGTTTTACGATCCACATCTTCTCGCGAGCGCTCATGAGGAGCATCAAGCCTACTCGTATTGTACACATCTTCGTTCGGCTTCACCGCGTACTGCCGACTTTGGAGATAAAATGACCACTGCGAAAACTGCTAAAGATCGAGGTTTCACAGTTTGTTGGAAAACATGAAGCCGTACACAACCTGAATTGATCATGTCAAGAAGCAATTATAAGCAGCATGTAGCTAAAATTTGACATATTAGAACCAGTGAAAAAATGGAATCTAAAGACAAATAAAGATAGGGCGCCTTTGAGTAGTTGAACAAGTCAAATGCGTCAAATGTTGAGGGTTACCTGTCAATAACTAAGCTGCTAAAGTCCGAATTTGCTAAACTTTGCACAATAGAGTAATCCTATATGGTGAACACGAGTATCATATCCATTTGTCGCTAAGATCGAAGTTCATTTCTTAACTTTACCAGAGGCCTTATTTATCCGAAACGGGTTTCGGTTTGTAATCAGCATGCCGAATAACTCCCATAGTTAATTTTAGCAAAATCTGACGCAGTCTGAAAATTTTCTCATTATACCTCAACCTTGTCGACCCTTACATAAGATGGCAAAATTGGCAGAAAGGACTGCGTCTGAAGTTTACATCATAATCCTATTGCCAAAAAATAAATGCACTACGTCCAAAAAGAAAGTTGTAGGCAAGTTATATTATATATTAGGTCGTTCCGAAAGTTCTTTCCGTTTTTCCAAAATATCATGAAAAGACATGGAATGAAGGTAGAAAACGCTTTGGGCAACATACGACGCAGCTTTTCATCCTCTTTCTAGCAGTCATACTCCCATGTCGCTTACTCTTGTGATCACTGAGATGATGCCCGAAATTTCGAACCCATGGTTTTTACCATGTCCAACTTTGGCAATATTTCACAATCTTCTTTTTTGACTTTTGGGAAAGCTTTAATAACAGCCAGATAGAGTAAACAAAGTGCAATACAATGCACTTTTTTCACATATCCAGCTGGCCTTTCAGTATTTTTTGAGATAATTTTTCCAAAAGTCTTCACTTTTGCAAAGTCCCAAAATACAGAAACGCCCAAACACCGGCAAATCTACGGATTTTGAAGCTTTCAAAAGTCAGTTACGATTATCCATAATTTTAGAAAGCAACTGAGCGTTTACCGCTTGGAAATATAACGTTTCGCATTTTACGTGTACAGGCTGGGCCGGTTCAAAATCAAGAATTATGGGAACTTTATCGCCAAAGGCCCTACAAATTGGAAAGAAAATATTTTCATTAAAAAGAGAAGGAAAATCTGCATCGAATGGTACCTTAGTTGTGCGCCGTCTTATGTTCTAAGGCTCTTGGCATCCTCAAAAATGGAATTTGATAGCATCAGGAAAATAATTCTAAAAAATTTTTAAAGCTAGCTATCAACGCCGAAAAATTGCATTAAATTGCACTTTGTTTACTCTATCTGGCTGTATCAAAGCTTTCCCAAAAGTCAAGAAAGAAGATTGTGAAAAATTGCCAAAGTTGGACATGGTAAAAACCATGGGTTCGAAATTTCGGCCATTACCTCAGTGATCACAAGAGTAAGCGACATGTGTGTACGACTGCTAGAAAGAAGAAGAAAAGCTGCGTCGTATAGTACCCAAGGCGTTTCCCTACCTTTATTCCACGTCTTTTTATGATAGGTTGAAAAAACGGAAAGAACTTTCGGAACGACCTAATATAAAGCTGCATTACTTATGTGTCAACCTATAGCATATCCATATCACTTAACCTGCCCACATCGGTCAGCAATAATCTGTTACTACCAGGATTTTGAACGTCTGTCGTCGCGCTGGTGGAGATCTTGGTACGCTACTACGCTACTCAAAACGTAATATCTCAATATGTTTGCTTCCGAGGAATCGAACTAAGCTATTTAGGAAGAGAGATTTGGTCGCACTTGGCGCGAAATAATGTGAGACTTTCTTTCAGGTTTCTAAAAAAGTATTGTTATCGAGAACTGAAAGCCTGCGTGGCTCAGCCATTATTTCATGAGTTACCCTAATTTCGCGGGTATAGAACGTGGAGAGTTTTTTTTTAAATCGAACAGCATAGACACGCCAAAGGACTTCGCGACCAAAAAAGTATCAACAGTGCTGCATGTTGCTTGAGAGTAACGTGCGGCATAACTCTCGTATTTCGAAACGAGAGTTATGCCGCAGACAAGTCGGCTGATTGGCACGCTTGAGAAACCGAAAAAGGTGCTTGATGACGCGTGAAACTAGGTACTTAACTATTTTGTTTGTTTTCATAGCATCTCGTAATTATTGACCTTCGTCAGCAATATTTGATGCTAAACTCTACAACTTAACTCAGTCAGTACGGTCGCTCCCATACTTACTTATTTACTTAGATACTTAGACGGCCCGTCTTCACGTGGCGTGCGGGCCCCAGCACAAAAGTTTCCATTTGTCCCTTCCCATCGCTTCAGACATCCACGATCTTCTTGGTCGCCGTCGGTGGCTGGACCACGAGTTCCAGGTGCGATAACCGTACTCAGCTGATTTCTCAGCTAGTCCATCCGCTCCGCGAATACGTCTGCCCATCTTGTCGGTGTCTTCCTCGAGGACGTTTGGCTTCGCGAGAAATCCACTCTGACGTTCTTTGTGTCCATCTACCGTCTGCTCTTCTTATGATGTAACCGGCCAACCGGTGTTCCGCTGTCTCAACGTATTCCTCGGATCACGAAGACGGGACATTCTTCTTATATCCGTACTGCGAACTCCGATTAGGTGTTGCTTGTGTCGTCTCATCTTCAGAAGACTGCGCTCGAGCGCTTTGTGGGTGGTCCGTAAAGCTTCGACGTGGTTTCTTCCCTCAAGTCATTCTTCATGTTCATCGAACGTCCGAGGTACGCGTAAGAAGACGTCTCCATGATAGAAGTGATTTCCAATTCCATTTCTACATCTTCACAAAAAACGTTCTTCATGAACTGAGTCTTCTTCTGATTCATTCGCAGTCCAATTTTCTTCCCTAGTTCGTTTAGTTCCTTCAGCATCGTCTCTGCTCCAGTGATACTGCTCGAAAAAAGAACGATGTCGTCCGCAAAACGAAGGTTCGATAGGAATCTCCCTTTAACTCGTATGCTTCTCTCGTCTCAGTCCAGTGATTTCATCACCCACTGCAAGGCCGCGGTGAACAGCTTTGACGAGAATGCGTTGCCTTGTCGGATCCCTTTTCGATTGGGATGGTCAGAGGGAGATGGAACAGCTGCATCGTCTTTGTACAGTCCTTGTAGCAATCTGCTAACGTAGGCTAGGTCCACTCCTTGGTGGACTAGCGCAGACAGGATTGCGCTGGTTTCGACGCTGTCAAAGGCTTTCTCGTAGTCGACAAAGGTTAGGACCAGAGGCAGTCGATACTCCCAGCAGACTTCTATGACCTTCGAAACCGTATGTATGTGGTCCATGAAGTTGGATCTTTTGCGCAATTCAGCTTGTTCTTGGGCTTGGACTTCATCCAGTGTCCTAAATATGCGCGCGAGAATAATCTTCGTGAAAAGCTTTTACAGCACGCTCAGCAGGCATACTAGACGGTATCGAAGATCTTCCCGTTGGCCTCTTTTGAAGGAAAAGACGGTCCTTGACGTTCTCCACCGGTCGGAAATCTCCTTTTGAAGGTGATGTCAGGTGCGACGCGAGAATCTCGTGCAGACGTTCTTATCGAGTTCGCAGAAGTTCGACGGAAAGATTCTGGTCCTGGAGCAGTGGACGCCTTTATGGTCTGAATCGCCGCGCGCACTTCAGCAGATAGAATTCGTAGTAGTGCTTCCTCAATGGGAACAACGGACATCGGCGCCGGGGTTGATGAGCGGAAGAGGTTAGTGTAAAAGTTCTTCGCGATAGAGCCCATCTTGTAACGGATGAAGTCGGAGTCCCGTCTTCGTTCAGTAGTGCAGCCAGCGGTAGGTGATATTCACAGAGGTCCCTTCAGCACTTTTTAAGACTACGTTTTCCTCCGGCTGCTTCAAGCATTCTGGCTTGTCTGTACTTCCTGAGATCCTTCTGCAAAGCTGTTTTGCAACTGGCATTGGCTAACACAACTTGATATGAGTTCTTCCAGCCTGTTACCGTGATAAACGACTTCCTTCCTTCTCGCGGCACTGTGACAGACTTTCTTTTCCAGCTTTCGACTAAATCGTATCTTCGCTCGAAAGAGGCGGTGATCGGAACCACTACAGAAGGATGGAACTACTGAGAAATCGAGCAAGCTCCACCTTCGGTTGGTGAGAATGTGGTCGATCTCCGCATGAGTCGTTCCGTTGGGCGATTCCCAAGTCCACCGGCAACGTTCTTTCTTCATGAAAATGGAATTTCCATGGAAAAGTCGTGCGGCAAAGAGCAGTCCAACGAGAAGTTTACCGTTTTCATTCCAGAGCCAAAACTTCTCTATCCTATATTCCCCTTCTAGGGCATCCCGATCTTCGCGTTGAAATCGCCCACAACGAACTTGTAGAAGGACTTCTCTTGCGGACGACCTGCTCTATGTCTTCGTAGAAAGCATTTGGTTCTGAATCGTCAGCTGCTGATGTTGGTGAGTAGCGGTTGATGATGCGATGGCTTCTGACGTGGAGGTCGTAGTCGTAGGATGGTTAATCCAGGTGATAGGGTCTCATGCGAATCGACAAGATGGACGATTGATGGATGGACGACAATGCCAACACCTCCAACTTTTCGTGATGGAACCTTTTCACCACGAATTATGAGAGTCCCATCATTCATCTGTCTCACGTCCTTCCTTCTGAACTTCGTTTCCTGCAGAGCGATGACGTGGTACTTGATTTCTCTGCAGCATCGAGAAGAGCGTGGAAGTCGGCGTTTGTGGAGATTGTCCTGGCGTCGTAGGTGCAGAGTATGAGACAGTCTCCATGTCGTCCTGCTCCTATACTACCGGCCACAAATTATGACATCCACAATGGTCTAATAACGAGTACGGTATAGTTGATAAGATTGTCTCAAGTCTATATAAAACGTCGCAGCGAGAGAACATTTCATTTTTAGCATCATTCAACTTCAAAGAAGTTTACAAGAACCCGTTAACAGTACGTCGAATTGCTGTACTAGCGATTTTCTTTGCTTCGGCGTTTTCCGCAAGTCAAGCGGGCTCGTGGTAACTCCTGAAAGATCTTATAAGTGTGAGATTTCTTAACTGCAACTCAATTTCATTTTGGTGCAATCTAAAGGGCTGCACTCAGACAGCTGTATCAACGTTTTTTCGTTTCGTGGTCTGCCTGTTGGCTGATATTGCGTCATATCACAGTGTTTTTTGCTTTAGACAACAAGTAAATTATCACTTTTTTGAGCATCGTCTTGGAAGTTCCTCTTGACTTTCAAAACATGCAACGACAGTTTCGCATGTATTTGGTTGCCATAAGTTTTTTCATTTTTGGGTTTTAGCTGTAGTAAGTGTAACATTAGTTCTAAATAGACGTCAGGATGCCACTAGATAAAGCAAAGCAAGCTGTAGAAGATGGCGTTCACGCTTTTGCACCAGCTTCGATCCACCTCAAGTTTAAGACCAAAATCCAAAAAGTTTCGGATGCCCAGAAAATTGGAAATTTTTTATATCCTCATTCAGAAAAGTCCTACAGATCTCTCACTTGCTCACGCATATACACTCCACATCAGACACTCATATGTGCTGTTGCTGTCTTTTTTTGTTAGCTAGAAATCAAAAAACCGAAAATTTCCATGTTTTTACCAAAGTGATGCTGTACTCTTCTAATACTAACAGTTGTAACTACGACCCCTTAGAAGTATAACCGTAAATTTTCAGCTCTCTATAAGCTCTGGTTTCCGAGAAATGTTGGGTTAAGCGTGAATACTGAGTGAGGAAAGCTGAATTCGATATTCCTCAGGAACTTGAGTTTATAGAAAGCTGGAAATTTACAGCTGTACTTCTGAGGGCACGTAGTATACAAGTGTTAGTATAAGAAGAGCACAGCACCACTTTGGTAAATACATGGAATTTTTCGGTTTCTTGATTTCTAGCTAATAAAAAAAAGACAGCAACAGCACATATGAGTGTGTGATGTGGAGTGTATACCCGTGAGCGAGTGAGAAATCTGTAAGACTTTTCTAGAAGACATAACAAATTTTCAATTTTCTGAGCATCCGAAACTTTTTTTTGGTTTCAAACTTGAAGTGGATCGAAGCTGGTGCAAAAACATAGATTCCATCTTATAGAGCTTGCTTTGCTCTATCGAGTGGTCTCATGATGTCTATTTAGAATGAGAAGTGTACGATTTGTCACAGCGAAAACTCATAAATGAAAAAACTTATGGGACAACCTGATAGAAGAAAAGCACAATAAGTCGTAATAAACTTTATATCTTCCATCGGCACACCCACTTTAGTGGCTTCGTTCCACGTTAGTGACCTATCAAAACTGTAGAATCAACCTCATTTATTGATGATATGCATCCGGGTTCTTTACGCTGCGGATAGATAGTGTTTGGACATGAAAAAAACCAAACCTACGTTTTTCACAAAAATGGTAAATAATCGTTCCGCTCTAAAGTGATTCAAATCCTTGTAGCATCATAAAGTGCCTCACAATTCGTCATTCCAAGTGACTATCTATGACTTGATAACAACGAGCCAGGGGTTGTTTATGTCTGTTGGTCTGTCTGTTCACATAATTTGTGGAGCGCGTTGCAGTCAAGATTATGGGAATTTTGGTTCTGCACCGTTTCAGCATGTACTCAGACAATTGCATCGGAAAGTTCGCGGCCTCAAAGCGTGCTACATGGGGCGCCGCGGCCCTTAGAATTTCAGCCGCGCACGCCGCGGCCCATGTATATTTTACCGGGAACGCCGCGGTCAAAGTTAAATTTGGATAGAGCTTATTGGGAGAGTCGCGGCCCAATCACCTTACTCGGCGTGCCGCGGGCCTTATCAAAGGCCGCAATTCTTGCACGCTGTAGCTTAAGGAGCAACCCGCGTGAGGTACGCCGCAGCGATGGGGCTACCTTTAGTGTCTGCGGGAGTGGTTATCGCTTCTCTGGTTGGATTGTGTGACAGTTGAGTTTATATGCTCACGAAACGAACTTTAGCAATCGGTTGAGTGTTACCGACGGCAGTAGATGATGTCGGCAGATGAGCTACGAGTTGCTCAATTTTTACTTAGTTGTTGTCATGAAAGACAGGCCAAATTTTTTTTGTTCCTAGGCCTCACAGGCATGCTAATCTGGTCAACTATCGGGCGCTTACAGGATGCGCCGCGGTCACTTACCGGGTCCACTATTGGTTTATACCGGGCAGCTCGCGGCATGGATGATTGGTGGCCGAGCAAGCACCCGCGAACTTCCCGATGCAGTTGTCTGAGTAGGTAAACTGTGCGAAAGCACTCCGATTCTGAGTGTGACCTTGCTGTGTGTCAAATGTATCCTTGCGTCTTTTGACCAGCAGTGTTCAGCTGCTAACAAGAACCTGTTGATAGTACGTCAAGTTCTGCATCACTATCTATCAGTGGCGTACCCAGGATTTCGGCTCGGGGGGGGGGACAAAAAAATTTTTTCAATGAAGGTGCGTGGCGTTAGCCACGCACTCCGAAAATTTTTTTGGGATGTTTCCCAAAATTTTTCCGGGCCCCTGACCCCCCCCCCCCCCCGAACAAAATTCTTTTACAAAGCTAATTTGAATTTTTAAAAAATTTTAAAAATTATGTTAATTATTTACAAATAAATACAAGTCCTCTGCACATTTTTATAACACATTTAAGTAACTTTCAACAATTTCGCGACCCATTCTCGGGGGGGGGGGGGCCCTCCTCCCCCCCCCCCCGGTACGCCGCTGCTATATATATATATATATATATATATAACTCAAACTTTGTGTATTCGTTTATTTGTTCGTTATAGAAACGCGCGCCACTAAACCGATCCAGCTGAAACTTTGCACACGTATGTTTTCGACCCCGGCGCTGGTTTAGGGCTACTTTCTGCTGCCATTCACTGGGCCCTTTTATCGATTTATTGATTTGTTTACTCATACTAAAAGAATGAAAACTTTTCATGCTCCAACCGGCCATTTTTTCCATGATCACGTAAGCAGGGGCGGTAGAGTCCACTTCTATCTCAAATTCGGGAGGATGCGGCAAGTCGTCTCAAAGCGCTTTTTGCGCACGTTTGAAGGAGTTGAGAAGCGTTAGTTTACATGTTTTGTGAGCTAAACTAATTTGGAGCCTCGGGTGAGGCCGGGACTATCAGCTAGTTATCTTAACTTCGCATTTTCACAAACCAGAATAGCTTGTGGAAACGTTTTGACAACTTTTGAGTAAGATGCATAAAATTGTGGCTCATACAGTGTGGAAGGCTGTCTCAACTGTAACTCAATTTCGTTCTGGCGCATTCTAAAGAAATGCACTGAGACAACGTTGTCCTAATGCTTTTTCTTTCGATGCTTGCCTGTTGCTTAATATTGCAAACCACACTGATCTTTGCCTTTGAACGGAAAACACCTAAACCGTCGCTACCATCATGAACAGCAAATTTGAGTTTGAGGAGAAGCTGCGAAAGTTTTGCGACCAAAGAACTCATCAAACAGTTCCGTTTTCCATCGGCTTACCCTCTCAGATGGCTCAACTTCGGCTGTTCAGTAATCTTTGCATTTTACATTATTGTGTCGTCTGCTTGCAAACCAAGATGTTATCCACTTTTATTCGATCGGTCAACGTTTCGGCTTCTTCGCCTTCGTCGCCTGAAATTCGAATATATAGGTGGATGTTCACCTATATATTCGAATTTAGGATGTATATAACGCCTGGAATTTGAATATATAGGATGTTCACCTTTATATTCGAATTTCAGGCGGAGAGTTCACAGGCAGTTCGGCGTTCAAAGGCAAAGATCAGTGTTTCCAATCAGGCATCAACATCAGAACTCAAAATAACATTGAATTGACTACTACGAAACCAAAGTATGTTGACGGACAGCCATAATATCACAAATGAATAATTTATGTTGATTCTATCTAGTCCGATTTAGATGGCGGTATTGCTTGACAAACTCGGCTGCGGATGGATAAACACTGTCATCTATCAGATGTTTCCGTGTGGTCGCCGTATCTAATTTACGTATCAGTCCCACAAACTCTCCCTCTTGTCGCTCACAAAAATTTCGATTCGCAGCGTTGCAGCGATCGCAGATTCCGTGTAAGTTACGGCACTGTGCGGGCGTCAGGTCGGATTTGGCGTTTTCTAGGGAACTTTTTGAAAATGGAGAATATAATATTAATGTTGCAAAAGTGCGAGATTTTTGTATCCATTACACTGTCTGATTCCTGCGGCTTGTGCAATCGAGGGAAGGGGATGATAGGTAGTGAAACCAATGCCGCACTTCTTTAGTCTCTTTCGCGTCATTCCTTGTTTGCCTTGCGTCGCAACCCCTCGTAGACAATTTATAAACTGTCTATATCTTGCGCGAGACCTATTGACTTAGTGACAGCCTGAGTGCAAAACACTTGGGCCATAGTCCAAAAGTGAGCAAACGTCTTTGGATCAGAGTTCGGATCAGACCAACAACAGAAATATGCGGAGAGTCCGGTACGCTTGCTACGGTCTTCTCACTACAATCCTACTTTTTGTAATAAAACTTGTACTAGCTGAAACACGTACACTGTGGCTTTGACTTTGGTTGGCAATATCAATCAATGGCTCGACTGAAGGCAAGCTGACTCGTCGAAGCCTCAACTGAAATTTAATTCAGTTGAGATCGAATGAAGCAGCTTTACTACGGGCCTTTGTCTGAAGAATTTCCTAAACTTTTCCCAAAGCTTATTGTTAAACTTGGTTCCAAATCGAAGAAAATACATTCCTGCTTACTTCTCCTCTAAAGGATTCCGAAGACAAACTGTAAGCAGCATTGGCAACACTGTTTATTGTAAAACATTTTGATAGAAGCGAGTACGAGTATACGACCTAACGCCCGCTTAACGCTGTGGCCTACCCGAAATCTATGATTGCTGCAACGCCGAAAAAAATCATATTAGGTTGTCCCGAAAGTTTTGTCCGTTTTTTCAAACCACTATAAAACCACGCACAATAAAGAACTGAATAAGATTCAGCTTGCATTCGATGCATCTTTTCCTTCTTTTTCTTGTGAACACATTATAGAACTAAAATCTTTAATGCTTTTTTTTGATAACTACCAAAAATCTCCAACCGTCAATTTCATGTGCTTAAAGTTTAGCTAATTTTTAAAAAATTTCATTCCAAAGTTTCGGAAAGGATGAAATATAGATCAAATAGAGCAATTCTCGGACTACAAGACCATATTTTTGGTTTCTCCTAATCCCCTTTTTTTAGCTTCAAAAAATTAATTCTTTGAAGGCCTCGATTTTTGGCAAAGTCATGAAACACGCAACTGCAGCAAATACATAAAAGCTTTTGAAATTTCTTCGAACTAAAACATGATTCTTATTAAACGTTACTTATGCAATATAACCAAGTTTGATTTGCTTTGAAAAAGCTCCTTTTTGAATTTTTGATACTTTTGAGTGGGTAAACGCAATCAAAAAGCCGCGGATTTTATTGATTAGATAATTATAACGGACTTGGTAAACGTCGTCCATGCAATCTAAAATAAGTGCAATGTAGCCAAAGGTTTGCTCTACATAACGGTTATCAGCGCTCTTTGAAAACATCAAGATGAAAATTTTCAAAATTCAGGAAAGATTTGGCGTTACTGCTAAGCTGCTAAAAAAAGCCATGGCGATAACATTGCAAAGACAAGGTAGATCAGAAACAAGTATAGCCGCAAGAAAAAGTATAATCTGAACCAAATGGTACCTAAGCTGCTCATGGATTGGTGTTCCGTGAATTTTAGTGAGCAATGAAAAAACGGACAAAACTTTCGGGACAACCTAATATCGGTCAGGTCAGCGACAAAAAGGGAAGAGTTTGTGATACTGACATGTGAATTCGACATTTTGCCCACACGGAAACATCTGATGGTGACAGTGTTTATCAACCATACAGCGCAGCCAAGTTAGCCAAGCATACCAACATTCAAGTCGGACATGGGTAGACATAACTTTTAGCAGAGCTGCCTGAGAGCATCTTGTGTGCCTCGAAAGCGATCTGCCTATCTGTCCGTTTCTCTTCATGTTCATAGATACCCGCATTCTCCTGATGCAAGCGTTAGCGCTATGTTAGTCTCTAATGATCTCATTACAAAGTTAATATCCCCTCCATGACGAAGGCGGTCGCTCAAATAGGTTGAGAGCATGCAAGGTTGACGCGCACGTGGCGCTCGGGCAATTGTCAACCACGGGTCGCGCGCACGCCCGCGTGGATGACCGCTGACCGAGCGTGCGCGCGCCCTGTGGTCGAAAATTGCCCGCGCGCCGCGGCCTTGCATGCTTTTAACCTATTTGGGCGACCGCCTTCTCTTGGAGCAGATATTAGACCGATAATTAGCAGCGTTTTAGGCCCCAAAGGCAGAATTGCTTGGTTTTACAATATCGTATTGATACGGTTGCTTAAATTCGTCCACTCTCATTTGACCAATGCAAACATGCTCATCGAAAGCTTCGCGACACATACGTAACCTTCTGGTAGCGTGGTAGAATCATATGTCACATCACTCTAGACAAATGTTTCAAATGATGTTGCGATGACCTTTTACGAATTGCTTGGAGCAGCAATCTTCTCTTAGCCTGTACGGCTTTAGCTATAGTGGCGTCATGATTCCTCTGAAAATGCTCAGGTTGTTCCATATATTGTTGGTTGGGTCTACTACCTTCAAGTTAGGGGCTAGACTAACGGACAACGTTTAGTCCTTCGGACGACGCTATATTATCTTCATGACTAGAGTAAAGCGCCACTTCACCAGAAAACCATTGCTATAATGTCGCCATAGCTATGATTGCTGCATAATTTATCCGACTTAAGCTTAGATGGGTATAATTCAACCTCCTCAATCAGAGTTCGCAAACATCAAAGTCACACGAAAAAAAACTGCACAAAAATGGTCATCGAAATGTACAAGCATGCCTGACCAGTGGGGAATATACTAAATGGCCCCGCAAACCCAGCTATAAAAATATACTGGTACATTACCTGTTCGCGCACCTCAGGAAGCTTAAAAAGGCAATCAGAAGTAATATGTATCAGGCAGCAGCAAAAGTTTCTTCAAAAGGGTAT
This sequence comes from Cylicocyclus nassatus, assembly GCA_958299035.1. Taxonomy (NCBI): domain Eukaryota; kingdom Metazoa; phylum Nematoda; class Chromadorea; order Rhabditida; family Strongylidae; genus Cylicocyclus; species Cylicocyclus nassatus. The sequence goes on along the minus strand of CATQJL010000001.1, from coordinate 13,167,218 downwards.
TGACTTACTTTATGGGGTTAGTTTATCAGGTAGCTAAGTTAATGGGTATGCAGGTGAGCCTACTTCAAATCCTTACCGATTTGCAGGACGTAGAGCAGTTCTGGCTTCCCAGACACCCCACTCAAAAAAATCGCTTTTGCTTGCCGTTTTCAGACGAGTTAGCGCCGCGGTGCGGCGATGCACATATCAGGCGGGTATGCAGAAAAATGTTAGGGCAGTCGACATTCCCCCGCCCAATATGAAACGGCATTGGTTAGGAATCTACCATGCAATCGCGCATGCTTGACACCAGTGGCGGACCGAGGGGGGGGCGGAGGGGGGCGCCCCCCCCCCGAGAATGGGTCGCGAAATTTTTGAAACTTACCTATATGGGTTGTAAAAATGTGCAAACGACTTGTTTGCACTTGAAAATAATTAAAATAATTTTTAAAATTTTTTAAAAATTCATTTTAGCCTTATAAAAAAATTTTTTCGGGGGCGTGGCTGACGCCACGCCCCCTTTTTCAAGACTTTAGGGGTCAGAGACCCGCAAAAATTTTGAGAAGCACCGCAAAAATTTTTTCGGAGTGCGTGGCTAACGCCACGCACCTTCTTTAAAAAAATTTTTTGTCGCGCCCCCCCCCCCGAAAAAAAATTTCTCGGACCGCCACTGCTTGACACCTATTTGTGTAATTTGCCCAACGGAATGAGGGCGACTGCATTTCTGGAGTAGGGTATCTCATTATATGCTATGTAGTGGTGCATATGGCACGCGCCAAACTTGATCAACTAGACCAGAAACACCCTTAAGTAGTCACCGCATTGTGCAACACGAAAGCCCCGATACACAAGTTGGAGTCAAAATACTGATCTACGAGCCCGACCTGCTAGCGCGCAAAACTTGGGAGGCCTTCTGGATAAACATCAAGAGTCCAAAAATGGATAGGATGGAAGACTACCTCGTAATTTCGTTATCACCTAAAGAAGACAGACACTAGAAAGGAACCGTTATTTAGCGCCCCATCTGCAATTCAACATTTCGTATGTTCGTGACCACTTATAGTTCAGCTATCTTATGGCGATCTTTATATCTTCGCTGTCGTTCCATAGACACTTTGGACAAATTTGATTTGAAAGGGGAGCGGGTCGGTTGGGATAGAGCAAAACTGAGAGAGCGATGCCATGCTCTACCATCGGCCAGCTCCTCCAGTTTCAGAATAGTCCATCAAGTGCCTACTAGAGTGAGGGTTTAAGCGGGATCGTCAAACTCAGATTCTCACAACTGATGACTCCTTCTGATTTTACCTTTGCGCGTCTTACCTACTTACTTGGGCAGCCTGTATTCACATCGCAAGCAAGTCCTAGCAACCTTTGAAATCGTTTCTGTCTCATGCTTTCGTTATCTTGTCCTTTTTACGAGTAGAGAGGTGATGGCATGTGTGAAGCCGCGGCTATTTTTCTCAGCTGGTCATTCGTTCAACAAACAAGCCTGCCACTCTCATTATCGAACGTCCTAAAGAGCAGAAAAAAGCATTATGACAAAGATATCTTTTTTTCTTTGTTGAAATTCTCCAAGCAGAAGTTCTCCATAAGTTTACCCCTGCTCAAATGCAGTGTAACATTCCTTTTTACTTCGTGCAGTTCTTTCAACACTGTCTCTGTTCCAACTTTGACCGAAAAAGCATCGATGTTGCCCGTGAAGCTAATTTTGATAGGAAGGCACTAACTCATACCCTCCCTCGTCCTATTCTAGATCATCAGCCATTGCAGGCCGCGGTAAGCAGCTTTAACGGTATTGTGCTGCTTCAACGATCAATTTACTTTAGGCGGTTATAATAGCGGATTGATGCATTACCTATGTCATTATTGTGGATGTAATGTTGACCATTATCTCTACATAAGCTAAACTTTATAATCAATTAGAGTTTGTGGTATTGACTTCGCCACCGCCAAGATCCTCCTCTAAAACAACAAAAGTTGAGACGAAAGGCAAGCGGTACCTCCAAGCATCTAGGGTGGACCAGAGACGTGGAGCCCAATCAGTGACCTTGCCCCAGCTGTTCACTTGTTCGAACCAACGCGGCAGGAAAACCCACTCTGCCTTCCGATTGCGCCAGGCGGCTCCGGCAGCTGCAGCGACAAGCACCCCGTCGCGTTGTGGGTAAACTAAGTCCCAAAGCACGAACACTGGGGGAGCGGTAAAACGCGAAGCTAAAAGATGTAGTTAAGTTTTTGAAAAAAACAACTTGTTGTGTAGCTAACAAGGAAAGTTTGAAGTGGCGATGCGGAAGATGATGTGTACGTACAGAAAGAGCTTAAGATGGTAATTTTGAATATCATTACTTATACTAACGGGCTAAGGATGTTTACGTGACTTTGTGTGTGTGTGTGTGTGTGTATGTGTATGTGTGTGTGTGTGTGTGTTTGTGTGTGTGTGTGTGTGTGTGTGTGTGTGTGTGTGTGTGTGTGTGTGTGTGTGTGTGTGTGTGTGTGTGTGTGTGTGTGTGTGTGTGTGTGTCTGTTACGAAATTCGTAGAGCGTGTTCCAGCCAACCTCCTGGGCTTAAATTTTGCACAGTGCATGCTGTCCGCATGAAAGGCCAACATGCAAAAGCACGAGTAGCGTTTAGTGGATCCCTCAGAAACTGCGAGTCAAACGGATTCACTTTGCATTTGGGCCGCGAACTTGGGTCCGTAATTCCACTTTTTGTAAAGTCGTGAATGTTTCTGCCAAGTAAATGTGCAAGCCGTTAACTTAGGACCAAAATAGTGATTAAATGTCCACTACTTTACAAAAACGGCTCCAAAAAAATATTGGTTGCTTAAATAGTCAATTTGTCAAGGTTTTACCAGAGCTTTTGACGAGATTTTTGCACAGAGATGTAGCTCACGGTGACTGCTGTTCTTATTGCAACTGTCAAGACACGGAAAAATCAAAAACCTATAAAAATTTGGGTTTTTTTTTGCAAAAAGTCGCATCCACGCAAAATCACCGATCTCACATAGAAAAGCTTTCGGAATGATAGTTGTTTACAATTTGTTCGTGTTAGTCGGTATTGCTCGGTGAGTTCCAATGCCATCATTGTGCGAGAATGAGTAGGGCCTAGATAGTGGAGCCAGTGCGAGCCTCTGCGAAGCAGGGGTGACGCACTGGTAATTCTATATCTGCGAAGCGTTTGGGAAGTTATGGGTTTTTTAGTAGTTATAATGAAAGTGTGGTTTAGGAGGGAAAATGACAACATGTGAACAACAACGCTGATGGGCAATACTCGAAAATGTTCAGATATATCAACTTGGAAATACAATGCTTGTTAATGCTTTACCTAAGCCTGTATACTTTTGAGTGAATACCGTGATTTTATGACTGTAAATGCACGAAGGATGACATAAAGAAGCTCATAATTTTTTTCTCAGAACATCGCAGATATAGAAGCATATCTAACATTAGCGTTCAAGGCTCTATCCATGGGTATACATTACCTTCTAAATTGACACTTCGACTAAACGAACTTCCCCTTAAACATTGTTTGGTGTATTTGACATGCGACCGCGAGCGATAGTTGTGGACAGTTCGCGAACCACACGTAGAATGTATGTCGGATAGTGATTTCAAAGATTTTCTTGTCGTACCCCACCTTTGAAAGATTGAAACTTGTTGATGTTAAGAGATCCTTTTCTTCTATCGGTTGAAAGTTAGCTTTGATGCGAAAATTTTGTTTAAACGGTGTCTAATTGCCAGAAGTTAGATGAAAGGTTTTTGCTTTAAAGTTTTAAAATGTTCTGGTCTAGAACGCGGCATGCACCTTGAAGAGAGAAAGTTGTATGGACATTATCAGAAGAGGTCAGTACAAACAGTTCTGGCACCTCTTAAACTTTGCCTTTTTGAGTTTTTTTTCTGGAATTCCTATACTCGCACCTCTATAGTCTTTCCTGTAATGCTGTTCTGTCTGCATCGTACAAGTCGCTTGAAAAAATGCATTAAGTTCCTGCTTCAATAATTTCGCTTTTTAACAGCTCCTCCTGGTCCCCGAAGACCCTCTTTTTCGCACAAATTTTGTAACTGCAACTTCCCGTCCTCGCATCCATTTCGAAAACAAGTCGTAGAATTTTGTTAGGTCTTCCGCTGCAGGAGGAGTAAGTAATGGTATGAGGCGCCGCTACGACCAGATCGAATTCATCGATTCCGCCTCTAAGCCAACCAAACCCCTCTCTCCGATGCCGGAGAATTGCTACCAGCGTAACCTGGGATTATAAAATCATTGACTTGGTAATCGGCTGGCCCCCGCCAGTCGCTGTTAGTCTTGCACGCATTCAGTAGCCTCCTTGACATCGAAGTAGAGTGCGTTTGGCGCATGCCCGTAAAGGGCATTGAAGACACCAAGTTATTTATTTTCCTTTATTCTTCATTCCGCTATAAGGCCATCACAACATGATCTCCTCTGAAGCTGGCAATCCTCACGAAGGACTTTTTTCCCTTGCTGACCTATGGCGAGTTCTGCTGTGTTTCATAGAATTGTTATCAATTATTCAATCATTCGAAAGGTGGTTAAACGCAAAGGAAGAATGAAGGAATCCGAAAAAAATGAAAATATGAACTGCATTTTGGACGGTAAGAGTGTCTGTCTTTGCGAAAGTTGTTTTGCTGAGCTTTGATTTCCGCCGCCGTTTTTCTTCTTATGAAAACCAAATTTTAGGAAAGGCGGTAGCCGTTTTCAATTTCAATCCAAATTATGTCCAGTCTTCCCATTTTTGTATTGCCCTTCAAAGGGTAAACCGTGCTTTATACTGAAGTCTTCTAACAGATTTGAGGCAGCTTCTGTGGTAGCATGCTTCATTTAGATGAAAAAGCATCATTTTGTATTGTTTTATTGTATTCATTTTGTTTTGTTGTATTGGCTCTCAAGGTTAAAAGCGGCAGTGCTGGGTTAATGACTTTTGATCTTTCAAGTTCTCGGGTTGGAGTCCTAAAACATTTCAGGGTGGGGTTCGACGTTAGCAAAGCAAATAAACACCTGTACACCTGTAAGAAAATTGAATTCGCCACCTCGTATCTTATGGGTAGAGGACTATATGTCGCCGAAAGTGGGTGGTCCCATATGGACATCTGCGACGACCACGCGACCATGGATGTCACAGACATTGCGGATTTGTACCAGCAGTCCGCAAGAGCCTATCGGCGACACATACAGTTGTGGCCGTGGAATTTGTCCAAAATTGCGGGATTTTCGGGATTCGCGGGATTTTCGGGATTCGCGATGTTTGCGGGATTCGCGACTTCACGGGATTTGCGGGATTCGCGGGATTTGCGGGACTTGCGGGATTTAGCTATAACTTCTTTTAAATCCAATTTATTTGCAATCTGCGTGTAGATTTGGCTTCAGCTTGATGAGACGAATCGTTTGATATACAGTATGTCCGTAATTTGTGGTGAGGGGGTAGACTTACAATGATACCTTGTTGTTCTCTATGTTAAGGCTTTTGTGAACATTTATCACAGCGTAAATCACGAATAGCAGGTTCTGGCACGAAGTTTTCATCGGCGAATACTATCGCGAAAAATTGGGCAGTTTTTATTTGCCCTTATCACTGATATAAGCATTTTATCATTTACCACTGATAATATCACATTTTTCGATCATTTTTTGCATATGGTAAGGAAAGTACTGTAGGAAAAGCTGTGTGAATTTCTATCGCTCTTTCTCTCATTATAATTGATCTACAGGCCTTTCTAGTTCTATTGCTCGGTGCAATTGGTAGATCCCTCGCTGCAGCAATCGATCGATTTTTCATCGGCACATGCCATTGCTGCCAATTCTTAGCTAGAATGGCATTTTTGCTTCAATTCGCTTCACGCCGAAGCCTGGGCTGAAATTCTGCACCTATGTGGAAGATGAACGTGGAAATCGACCGCATGAATTTAAGCCATTCTTATCTGTCGTTGTCATTGATATCATCATTTTATCATTTATCACTAACGACACAAAATTGGATCATTTTTGATAAAGAAATGTACTTTAGAAAACGCTGTGTGAGTTTTTATCGCTCTATCTCTTATAGTACAAAACCACTCACAGAACATGCAAAATTTCCAGGAATTCCGCGAAATTCATGTGAATCACGCAAATTACGCAGGGCCATAACTTCTTTCCGAACGAGTATATTCAAAATCCGAAAACAACGTTGTATTCAGCTCGTCAAGGCGAATCTTTTTATATACAGGTTGTCTCCAATATTCAATAATCTTGAATTTGCATGCCGACGCCTCTTCGCATGGGTGTAACGCAACAAGCATCACACATAGGGGACTGCCATGGGCACCGTTCGATAGTACTCTTTCACTAGATTATCGTGCGCTAAACAGCAGCCGAAGACTCTTTTTTAAAAGCGATAGAAGAGCTGATAAACTCTGGAAAAATTAAGCTGTTCCAAGTTCTACTAGCCGTAACTTTGTTTAGAATGAACATTTTCGAAATCAGAAGGCAGATTCGTGTTCATATTGTCAAGTCGAATCTTACTGTATACAGCATGTCCTTGAAATTCCGCTTTCAATTTTTTCAAAATTTTCTGCGCGCGTATATTCACAAGGTCGCAACGCAGCGCACATCAAACATAAAAGACTCTATTAAGCACTGTTGGATTGTGCTGCTTCCGCAGATTATCGAGCGCTAAGAAGCAACCGGAGAATCTTCTTGAAAAAAGATAGAAGAGCTGGTGAATTCTGGAAAATCGTGTTGTCTCAAGTTTTGCCCACAGTGACCCTAAAATGAGAAGCTCTACTGCTAAGCAGATGTGATTTTCTTAATCAGCAGGTCAGATAACCTCTATAAGCAAGTTTTCAAAGAAATTTGGGTGATTTGATTTTTTCTCGTTCTACACCCTGAAGCTCGCCGATGAGTTTTGGTCAAAATGTCGATGACCTTGGATTGTAAAGAAACTTCGCCCAAAGAGTTTTTCGAGCACGCTGTTTACGAAAATAGTGGTCTTTGAAGAAGACAGGGTCTTTTTGTAGAGATATTGTGAGGTGACTGTAACTGAGTCACGAAAGTTCGTAAATTTGCCTGCACTTTTCGCGAACTTGTCAGAAAAAGCAGTGGTATCAACGCAGAGTACTAAATCACTGGGGACTGTGCTATCAAAACGTGCATGCTCAGGCTCCAGTCTATAAAGTTCGCCGAGTTATGAGCCTACGAAAACACGCCCTCATGAATTTCGCTCAAAAGGTAAAGATCGCGTATTTCGTCAAAATTCCACCCTCAGTGGTTGTATGATATACTGATCAAATCTGTTCACATTGGTTAATGGTCTTAATGTGCTGGATTTGAAATACAACCACTGAGGGTGGAATTTTGACGAAATACGCGATCTTTACCTTTTGAGCGAAATTCATGAGGGCGTGTTTTCGTAGGCTCGTAACTCGGCGAACTTTATAGACTGGAGCCTGAGCATGCACCTTTTGATAGCACAGTCCCCAGTGATTTTGACTTGGAAAAGCAAGCAGGCAAGTTTTCTGACAAGTTCGCGAAAAGTGCAGGCAAATTTACGAACTTTCGTGACTCAGTTACAGTCACCTCACAATATCTCTACAAAAAGACCCTGTTTTCTTCAAAGACCACTATTTTCGTAAACAGCGTGCTCGAAAAACTCTTTGGGCGAAGTTTCTTTACAATCCAAGGTCATCGACATTTTGACCAAAACTCATCGGCGAGCTTCAGGGTGTAGAACGAGAAAAAATCAAATCACCCAAATTTCTTTGAAAACTTGCTTATAGAGGTTATCTGACCTGCTGATTAAGAAAATCACATCTGCTTAGCAGTAGAGCTTCTCATTTTAGGGTCACTGTGGGCAAAACTTGAGACAACACTATTTTCCAGAATTCACCAGCTCTTCTATCTTTTTTCAAGAAGATTCTCCGGTTGCTTCTTAGCGCTCGATAATCTGCGGAAGCAGCACAATCCAACAGTGCTTAATAGAGTCTTTTATGTTTGATGTGCGCTGCGTTGCGACCTTGTGAATATACGCGCGCAGAAAATTTTGAAAAAATTGAAAGCGGAATTTCAAGGACATGCTGTATACAGTAAGATTCGACTTGACAATATGAACACGAATCTGCCTTCTGATTTCGAAAATGTTCATTCTAAACAAAGTTACGGCTAGTAGAACTTGGAACAGCTTAATTTTTCCAGAGTTTATCAGCTCTTCTATCGCTTTTAAAAAAGAGTCTTCGGCTGCTGTTTAGCGCACGATAATCTAGTGAAAGAGTACTATCGAACGGTGCCCATGGCAGTCCCCTATGTGTGATGCTTGTTGCGTTACACCCATGCGAAGAGGCGTCGGCATGCAAATTCAAGATTATTGAATATTGGAGACAACCTGTATATAAAAAGATTCGCCTTGACGAGCTGAATACAACGTTGTTTTCGGATTTTGAATATACTCGTTCGGAAAGAAGTTATGGCCCTGCGTAATTTGCGTGATTCACATGAATTTCGCGGAATTCCTGGAAATTTTGCATGTTCTGTGAGTGGTTTTGTACTATAAGAGATAGAGCGATAAAAACTCACACAGCGTTTTCTAAAGTACATTTCTTTATCAAAAATGATCCAATTTTGTGTCGTTAGTGATAAATGATAAAATGATGATATCAATGACAACGACAGATAAGAATGGCTTAAATTCATGCGGTCGATTTCCACGTTCATCTTCCACATAGGTGCAGAATTTCAGCCCAGGCTTCGGCGTGAAGCGAATTGAAGCAAAAATGCCATTCTAGCTAAGAATTGGCAGCAATGGCATGTGCCGATGAAAAATCGATCGATTGCTGCAGCGAGGGATCTACCAATTGCACCGAGCAATAGAACTAGAAAGGCCTGTAGATCAATTACAATGAGAGAAAGAGCGATAGAAATTCACACAGCTTTTCCTACAGTACTTTCCTTACCATATGCAAAAAATGATCGAAAAATGTGATATTATCAGTGGTAAATGATAAAATGCTTATATCAGTGATAAGGGCAAATAAAAACTGCCCAATTTTTCGCGATAGTTTTCGCCGATGAAAACTTCGTGCCAGAACCTGCTATTCGTGATTTACGCTGTGATAAATGTTCACAAAAGCCTTAACATAGAGAACAACAAGGTATCATTGTAAGTCTACCCCCTCACCACAAATTACGGACATACTGTATATCAAACGATTCGTCTCATCAAGCTGAAGCCAAATCTACACGCAGATTGCAAATAAATTGGATTTAAAAGAAGTTATAGCTAAATCCCGCAAGTCCCGCAAATCCCGCGAATCCCGCAAATCCCGTGAAGTCGCGAATCCCGCAAACATCGCGAATCCCGAAAATCCCGCGAATCCCGAAAATCCCGCAATTTTGGACAAATTCCACGGCCACAACTGTAGTCCCCTATCCTGTATCTTATCATTTCTCCCTTATTCGTTTTTCCTTGATCAAAAAACCAATTCCGTTGGCGCGCTTAAAGGCACCGTCCACCCTATGTTAAGAGTGTTGAGCTTTTGGCAGCATATAACAATAGGGCCTCCTATCAAGCCAATGCCCAAGTCGCAGTGCAAATGTCACTTCGGAAGCGAGAAAATCGCTCCGGAATAGCAAAGATGCACGAGGACCCCCATCCATCCATGCCCGCCCTCTCCTATCCATGCCCGCCCATTTGTGTGCGCCCATCCAATCACCGTTCCGGAAAGCCAGCCTGTGGGTCCTGCGGAATGGGGATCGGGGTTTTCGCGGATTTTCGACTTCATATTTGGAATAGGGACATGAGAAGGCCCCGAAACGATAAAAACCTGGAAGTCGAGAATCTGGGTGGACGGTGCCTTTAAAGGCAGTGTCCGGGCAAAAAGTCGATTTTGAGATTTTGTGCTTACCCGGTCCTATTCACTATGCTGAATCCGAAAATCCACATTAGAGAGCGCGAAAACAGCGGAAAAGAACTCTGACGCAGGAGGGAAATCAGAAGTGGGCGGGATTTTCCCCACTGCGGATTCACGCTCCAAGCTCCCGGAGCGATCTTCTCGGTCCCGATTTCAAGTCATGCATTTGCACCTGGCCTGTGGAGATCTCAGGGCGCTAGCGAAATTGATAAAGTCGCTTCAGAAGCCGGAACCACGATTCACAGTGGGGAAGATCCCGCCCACTTCTGATTTCCCTCTTGCGTTAGAGCTCTTTTTTGCCGTTTCCGCGCTTTCCAATGTTGATTTTTGAAGTCAGTCTGGCAAATAGGCCCGGGTAAGCACAAAATCTCAAAATGGACTTTTTGCCCGGACACTGCCTTCAAGAGTTGGGTCAGACTGCGCGACATAAACAACGTAAGCCTCATTCTTTTCTTGTGCGTACCCTCGCAGTTTGACTTAACCCTTATTCGCGACGGCTGTGAGGGTCCTTCTATCACTCTCACTCTCAAACCGGTAAGCCGTAACATTGCTGCTATTTCGCCTCCCGACACAGAGAGGGGGGGGGGGCTGCAAATATTAGGGGTACAGAGTTGTGATTTGTGTAAAACTTATGAAAGTTTACGAAAATTAAAGTTGTCACTCTCAGGTGGCACTTCCAGTTTATGTAAAGCACTACCCATTGAAGAGTGGCCATCGGAAGTGTAATCTAGAAAAATAGTGAAGCACGCTTTTAGATCTTTCAAAAAGTTTGTTCTCAACTTCTCGGCGCGTACGCGTGCCATATAGTCCTTATCACTTTGATTGTGGAGCTAGCTTTCAAAAATTCCGAGCTTCAATATCCTGCTCATAGTTGGTTTTGTAAAAATACATTCCATTCAAAAGCTAGCGCAACAGCTTTGCATGCTTGCCTGGTTCAATGACTTTGCCTCTCTCAACTCTTCCATCAAACACACTAGGATTTCGCATGATAACAGTCTCAAAGCATAATTGTCTTCCTCTTTTCCATTGCAGAGCAGACAACGAGCCAAAGCTCCTTCACCTGAGCACTTCCGTATTACATTCAACATCACTTTAATGGGTGATAATTTTTTTGTTACATTAGATTTTTTCTCAGAAGTTGTTGTAAAGACTCATGTCGAAAGCATGATGACGTGGTACAAAAGTCTACCTAATGGCAACGTCACATTTGCAATCCGCGCGCTGAACATCAGCTTATGACCGGAAGTTTGTTTCGTTAATTAGTTATGATAGTGCAGCTACCTAGAGCAATGTCTAATTTCTGATTCAACTAGCTTGGCAGCTGGAAGGCGGGGTCTTGTGGCCTAATGAAGGCTGCTCGCGTACGCGATGCAGTATGCGTCTCTACCGGCGCTTGCTCTCTAATCATTGCTTACACTTAATTAGGTCATGAAGCCCCGCCTTCCAGCAGCCAAGCCAGTTGAATCAACACGTACACTTTCTCATTTGAGGTGAGGCGCACAATGGCATTTCAAACAAGACAACTTTTATGAAAAAAATTTAGAAATTGTTTTGATTTTTTCAATATCATATTAGGTCATTCCGAAAGTAATTTCGCTTTTTTCAAACGGACGCCACATGTGATGGAACAAATATTTCTAAGAGATCTTGGTAGCATTCGATGCAGAACTTCATTCTCTTTCCAGTAGTGGTGGAATCTTTGCAGCTCAATTATAGAGCTTTCGGAAAATAACCAAAACCTGCGACCCATGCTTTTTGAGATGCTCAAGTTTCACAATTTTTCTAAATGTGTACATCAATCCTCCAAAGGGGTCCAAGTAACGATTCGATAGAGCAAACCCTACAAGGTACAAAACGATTTTTTCCTCCTTCACAGAACTCCTCAAAATTTGTTAATAGAATTTTGATTGGTGCTACCGATTTCCATTCTTGGTCAACTCAAACATCGTAGGACATCAAACGCTTAACAGCTCGAGTGTCATTCGATGCAGCTTGATCTCCCCTTTCTATTAGATGTTTTTTGTTTCCCTTTCATGAAGTTTTTGCGTACAAAATCATCATAATTCCTACTTTCGAATGCGTTCTGGGCTGTACCCGGAAAATTCGAAATTTGAAATTTCGATTCCGTAAACCCCCATTCGCTTTGCAAAACTGGTGTTAAATCGTAACTCCATCTTGGAAGTTTCAAACTCCGAAGACTTATTGATGTTTGATGCGAATTTGGCTGACGTAGGTCTGTCAAAATTCGATGGTTTCAGAATAAATCTTTTAAGAAATTATGGCGAGATATAAAAACGAGAAAAAAGTCAGGCCATATCCTATGGGGTTTGCTCTATCGAATCGTCACTTGAGCTTCTTCGGAGGGTTAATGTAAGAATTTAGAAAAATTGGGAAACTTGAGCATCTCAAAAAGCATGGATCGCAGACTTTCGTAATTTTTCAAAAGCTCATTGACTGTGCTGCAATAATTTTATAATCCTCAGAAAAAGGAAGAAATTCTGCATCGAATGCTACCAAGTTCTCTTAGAAATCTTTGTTCCATCTTATGTGGCGTCCGTTTAAAAAAAGCAAAATTACTTTCGGAATGACCTAATATTTTACACAACGCACAAAGAAATTGTAAAACAGAAAGTTTTGGAGAAATTTTTGATTTTTTGATATTTTCTTACTCCTTGATTTTGAGATGGCATAAGCACCAAAGTGCCGCCATAAAAGAGATAGTGTCAAATACAATCTAAAAAATTATAAGAGAAGGAAAATATAATGAAGAGCAAAGAAACAAATCAAAGAACAAGAATGTGAATACTCGAACGTACTTAGAAGTTGTCGTAGGATTGCTGCTTATCTATGCATTCACGGCATTAATCGTGTTGGTGAGTAGACCTGTCCCTGTTCTATGTATGAACCAAGTTCTAAAGTATTCGCCTCCGGAATTTCTCAGAATTAAGAAGAATGTGACAGAAATTATCCGCCAATCATTATCATAAAGATTTTCAGAACAAACAAGGAGAAAATGATCTTTGATAAATTGCTTAGATTAAGTTGCATATTGTTGCTGTTGCTCTTCTTTCATACATATCCATATTCAGGTACTTTTTGCTTAATTGTATCATTAATCATCCCAAAAGTTCTGTCGCACCGTTCCTGAATTTAATAAATTCTTGCTATTTCGAACGAGGTGTAATGCGTATAGCAGACTCTAGTGGCTTTTCAATATCCACATAATGCAGTGGAAACTATTACTTGAATTTTCAATTCCAGTGCTTTTTTTGCAAAAATCTGAAGCTGAGACAGAATCTAGAACAATTGCATGATGAATTGTGCTTAGAGTTATAATTTTGGAAAAACAAAACAACAACTTTCTGTTTTTTCTCGAGAATCACAGTTATTTGTGAACAATTAGCACAATGACTGTTTTTGAATCAAACATTAATAAGATGAAACATATTATCCTCCTTATGTTGCAAATACGACGTGTATGTTCGATAGATGCTAAAGCCCTTCAAGGCTATAATGCGCATAAACTTTCCTCTGAGCAAAACCGATCTCATAATTCGTTGGAAAAGCAAGAAAATGAATTTGCAAACGGTGCAAACTTTCAGCGAAATATGGTGCAAGAAACTTTACAGATACGTTTTCAAAGCTCTGCTTAAAGCCATCTTATTCTGGTAATGGTACTCTCGAGGTAACGATGTTATTTTTTGAAAATTTTATAAATTATTGAGTAGTTTCCTAAAAGGCAATTTTCTATGACGCATATCTGTTTAGGGCAATGCAAAGTGTACAGTTGCTTACCCCAGAGAAACTAAAGATGCTATAGAAGCCGAAGATTTCTGCCAGTCGGCATCGCCCTATACCTTGACTTCCTCCAAATATGGAAAGAATACGACTTGTGTTCATGGTGAGCGATTATCACTAAAGAAAAACTCTCAATACCTGCGAGCATCTGTCTTTTAGAACAAAAGCTATAAGCTGATATAAGCGATAAGCTCTTCATCTGCTAAATCATCTCTGAATGGATTAGTAGAGCACAAAAAATACAATATAAGTTAGCCAAGAGGCCACACGTACTCAGATAACCTATCGTTTTCTAAGAAGCAGGCATTTCAACCAGTATTGTTATCTTTTGTAGATGTGTCCAACATATAGTAAGGACAGATTTTGTAACATTATTCTAGAAAGGTTGCTACGACTATAAATCTGTAAATGGCAACAAAGCATGTTTTGTTCTAAAGAAAACAGAAAAACGCTCATTTTCGGATCAAAGGCCTTGATCCGAATGAAAGTGTACGTTTTGAGCTCGCGAAGAGAAGGGAACGACTGGACTGCCTATAACTTTTAAATAAAGTGCAGTGCTACACTTGAGCAGAGGCGCATCTTCGTGGCGCTTGCGCGTGCCTCCTCATGTGTGCATCTACCTTCGACAAGAGCAACCTTGTTTCTTTTTTTTGCCTTCTTCCGGCTTCACTGCTTGCTTTACCGCGCTTATTTGAGGCATAAGCAGTCTACTACATCAAATGCATATGTCAATAGTCAAAGCTTGCCCTAAATCAACGCGCGACCACCATTCTCATGTTGAAGAGAGAGCATGTTGTTAGACGCATTAAAGTGCTTTAGAGGGACACTGTGCTCAAACAATTTTCTTTGTTATTATATTTATTTCCACATCCTCTACAACTCAGTCTGTTTCATTGCAAGCAAGCTATCTTTAGAGAATCACTTCTTGAAATTATCTTGGAATCTGTACCCAGCACAGGTGCGATAAGATGAGAATGACTCCTCCAGGGTGAAAGGGATCACAGTGGTCGCAGCCCCTCCAGGGTGAAGGGTGTTTTACTTGGTAGAGAAATTATAAAATGTCAACGGGGGGGAGCCATCATTTATTCTGGTCAAAGTTCATACAGTTGCAGCGGTAGAATTTGTCCAAAATTGCGGGATTGTCGGAATTCGCGGGATTGTCGGGATCCGCGGGATTCGCGGGATTCGCGACTTCGCGGGATTTGCGGGACTCGCGGGATTTGCGGGATAAGCGGGATTTAGCTATAACTTCTTTTAAAACAGCTTTATTTGTAATCTGCGTAAAGATTTGGCTTCAGCTTGATGAGACGAATTTTCTGGTATACAATATGTCCGTAATTCATAGTGACCGGTAGACATATGGTAATACCTTGTTATTTTCTATGTTAAGGCTTTTGTGAACATCTATCACCGCGTAAATCGCGAATAGGAGGTCTGGTACGAAGTTCCCATTACCTAAAACTATCGCGAAAAAATGGGCAGTTTTTATTTACCCTTATCACTGATATAAGCATTTTATCATTTATCACTGATAATATCATATTTTTGGATCATTTTTGTCACATGGTAAGAAAAGTAGTGTAGGAAACGCTGTGTGAATTTCTATCGCTCTTTCTCTCATTATAAGTGATCTACAGGATTTCCTAGTTCTATTGTTCGGTCAATTGGTAGATCCCTCGCTGCAGCAATCGATCGAATTCTCATTGGCACATGCCATTGCTGCCAACTCTTACCTGAAATGGCATTTTCGCTTCAACTCGCTTCACGCCGAAGCCTGGGCTGAAATTCTGCACCTATATGGAAGATGAACGTGGGAATCGACCGCGTGAATTTAAGCCATTCTTATCTGTCGTTATCATTGATATCACCATTTTATCATTTATCACTGATGATACCACAAAATTGGATCATTTTTGACATACAGTAAGGAATGTACTTTAGGAAACGCTGTGCGAGTTTTTACCGCTCTATCTCTTATAGAATGTGATCTACAGGCTTTTTCGGTTCAATTGCGCATTCGGTGCAGTAGATAGATGCTCTTTCAAAAAAAATTCACCGCTCTGTAAATTGTGAATGAACGGAGTCGCCTGTCAACAGGAGTTTTAAAGATGAGCTGAACACTTCTGTTTTCTGCGTATGACATACAAATCCAGATCCACAAAGGTGATCGATCTAAGGTGCGAAACGGCGCAAACGTGTGCTCGAGCATCTTTCCATCAGAGTCCACAAGCCCGCGAACGATGCGCGTACATAGGCTGTTGCCTCCCTATCGAAGTCTTTTTGAATTCTTTCATGCTCTACTCTATTTCTTGCTATCTACAACAGCTCACAAATTGCAGATTTTCTTTGTATGTCGTGAAATTCCGGGTGTTTTGCGAAAGTCCGCAACGTTCTGGGAGTTTTGCGACATTCCGGGATTTCCGCGGAATCACGCGAATCACACAAACTACACAACGCCATAACTCCTTCAGAATGAATAGATTCTGAATCCGATTCCGTTTCCAGTTTTCTCAAATTCTTCTGCGGAGGTCTGTTTGCGAGGATGTAACGCAGCGCCTATCTAACATAAAGGATACTGATAAGTAATATTCGATAGTACGGTTCTTGTAAATTATAGCGCACTAAAGTATAGCTGCGGATTTCTTTCCATAAGAAACATAAGCGTTGGTGAATCCTGGAAAAAATCACCAAGTTCTATTTGTCATAACTTCCTTCGGAATGAATGTATTCTGAATTCGAAAAAAGCATCGTGCTCAGCTCGTCAAGGCGAACCTTTCGATATGCAGCGTGCCCTTGATATTCCTATTTCAGCATTCGTGAATCTTTCTGCGACGTCACTTTGCAAAGATGTAAAGTAGCGCGCATTGCCCCTAGTAGACTATTGTAAGGGCGATTCGGTAGTACCTCCCTTGCAGATTAATGATCGCGAGATTAATGATTAAAAATCGCGTATTTCGTCGAAATTCCACCCTGAGTGGTTGTATGACATTCTGGTTGCAAATATTATGTTCACTTCGCCTAAGGGATCCCATTGAATTGAATGTGGTGGTTGCGCGTTCTTCACCTGCTCAATTGAATATCCAAGCAGCTTCGTAGCCTGAGCTCAGATCTACCTAACTTCCAAATCCAGCACAGTATGACCATTAACCAATGTGAACAGATTTGATCAGTATGTCATACAACCACTCAGGGTGGAATTTCGACGAAATACGCGATTTTTACACTTTGAGCAAAATTCATGAGGACGTGTTTTCGTAGGCTCTAACTCGGAGAACTTTATAGACTGGAGCCTGGGCATGAATCTTTTGATAGCACAGTTCCTAGTGATTTTGACTTAGAAAAGCAAGCAGGCAAGTTTTCTGACAAATTCGCGAAAAGTGCAGGCAAATTTACGAACTTTTATGACTCAGTTACAGTCACCTCACAATATCTCTACAAAAAGACCCTGTCTTCTTCAGAGACCACTATTTTCGTAAACAGCGTGTTCGAAAACCTCTATGAGCAAAGTTTCCTTACAATTCAAGAGCATCAACATTTTGACCAATATCCATCAGCGAGCTTCCAGAGCGTAAAACGAGAAAAAAATGAAATAACCCGAACATCCCGGGAAACTTGCTCATAGAGGTTATCTGGCCTGCTGATTTCGAAATTCACATCTGCTTAGCAAGATAGCTTCGTATTCTAGGGCTGTGGCAAGTAGAAGAGTACTCTGCGTTGATACCACTGCTT
>CATQJL010000001.1:13042888-13149318 GCA_958299035.1 Cylicocyclus nassatus | reverse complement strand
AAGCAGTGGTATCAACGCAGAGTACTGCTGATCTTCTTGGACTTCGGTTGTGATAGTTGTTAAACACGACTAAACGTGACTAACTATCACAACCGAAATACGAGAAGATCGGCATGCAGTGAACTCGTAACACTTGTCTTGTTGCGACTGAATCGCGACGATCAAATCGAGTGAACTCTACCCGAGGCCCAAGGCGGTTTGAGATTTCCATCGCTCAAATCTCTTTCGTTGCAGTAGGAGATTTTCGTGTGAAGCGCATTACAATTTTCTCATGGCTTTTTTTTTGAAAAACTGCCTCGGTTATTTCCTGTGACTTCTACTTACTTTGCCACCATGAATGTTTCATCTTTCCTTTCTTTGGTGAGACTTTCCATACAAATGTGACTCCATCAAATATCAATCTATAGCTCTACATTTTTGCACAAACCCTGCCCTCATCACGAAATTGCAACGAATTCTTTGTGTCTTATGCACCGAAACCCTTTTTCAAATAATCGTTTACAGTGATTTAACAATGTGCTCTCTACGAGCTTCAGTTCTCGAGAAATTTGGATTTTAGCTCGGACCACCTGACCATTGAAAGCTATATTCGATATTTCTCGAGAACTAAAGCTTGTAGAGAGCTGAAAATTTACGTTTGTACTTCTACAGATTTGTAGTACACATCTACTTATGTGGGGACGACGACACAGCACCACTTTGGCAAAAGCATGAAAATTTCCGTTTTCTTGATTTCTAACAAAGGAAAAAAATACGGCAACGGCGTACATATATGTCCTATGTGGATAGTGTCTACGTGAGCAAGTTAGAATTTTTCTAGGTCTCTTTTGAATTAAGTTATGATTTTTCCCGATTTTTCGGGCAGTTGAATCGTTTTAGATTTTGGCCGAAACTAGAGGTAGTATCAGAGCTGTTGCTTAAGCGAGACGACCATCTTGTAGAGCTTGCTTTGCTCTATCGAACGGTACCTTAAAGCCTATTTGATAGTGAAAAATGTATGACTTATTGCAGTTGAAATACAAAACGGGCATTAATTTTCGGACAACCTAATACTTCAACTACTGCAGATAGCTAATATAAGATGATAGCGCCGTTCACCGAATACCTGCCTGCATACATCTTTCCTGAGCCTCTCCTCTATCCTTCCTGCACTTTGATTTTGTTAGGACAACTGTTTCTGTTTTCTCCTTCGCGATGGTCATGACTAAGTATCAGGGTCCCACTTTCCATCTTCCTTTTCTTCTACATCACAATTGAATGGTGGGGCCTGCGTGACACCTCCTTTTTGACTAGTGCTCGTTTGCCGTCTTAGTCCGTCAACTAGCAAGCATGAATGACATGCCCGAATTTGGCTTCCAAAGTTCCAAGTTTCCCATCACTCATCTTGTTTGAAGATTAAATTTGTAACACAACTTTGTTCTTTTTTGCCGATGGAGGTGGCGAGGCCAGGTGGTGTGGGCTGGATGGAGGTTCGGCGAGCAGGTGCACTGGTGGCCCCCTACCAGTGCGCTCTCTAGAGTATGCCGGTTGGGGCTGCTGGTGTATCCGTTTGCCTGGCCTCCGCCCTGTCCGTGCTGCTTGTCTATTGCACGTCTGGGCAAATTAGTGTAGGTTGTGCCATGATTCATTCCTATGGAATTTCTACTTGTGAGTGTTCATTTGGGCTACTAATACCATTTATTTTTTTAGCTTATATGGCAACCGTGCCGAAAAAAAAACGGCTTTGTTTGTTGTTGTTTTTTATTTTACTTTGTTTACAATTCACTACCCTTATGTTCTATGTCTACTCGTATTACGCGGTTCTTTGATTGTTGAGAGCGCGCCTCTGTGCGTGTGAAATAAACAAATATTACGTTGGAAACTGATTTTTGCAACTGGTCTCATAACTTCCCTCTCACTCAACATGGCGCGCAAAAATTTTGCCACTGCGTTGGTTATTACGTAAGCTACAAGTGCAGCTGCTGTCCTACCAAATTCTGACGTCGCAGTGAGGATTAGGTAGGTGCATGGTATGAAGGGGAAAAACTCAAAGTGTGACGAATTTGGCTGAAACTTGGCATAGGGGTGTTATCCTACATGCTGATCACGAAAACGATAGTGAAATTGCGTGATAAGGGCTTTCCTATAGGATTACTGTAGTCTACGATATGGGGTCTCACTCTAAACAAGGAAAAAGGCGTTGATGCATCAAATGAATGTGATATTCCATTTGGTAGGTCAAATAACCTTACTATGTAAAGTCTCGGCGGAATTTGAGCTTCGGACTCTTTAGTCATTGGCGGTCGTCCCCAGCAGCTCTTGCGTACATCGACTGGTTCGACTTTATGAGGACGCCAAATTTCGATATGCCCCTAAATTTTGTTTCTTTTTTAATAGACCAAAGTAGTGAACCTCCAGCAATAATTTATAGACGAAGCCGGATTACTGCGCATGGTCTAGGCTGCCAAAAGCTTCATTTTAGCTTGAAACCCCAAAAATTCTCAAATTTCACTAGTTCTCGAAAAACGTCTGAAACTTTTCTATTTTGTGTTCAAAATTTAGACAATGTGTGCTCACTTGTAGCTCACATTGCCTTTTACATAATGCCAAAGTATGAGTGCGCCATATCGAAAGGAGTGAAGTTATGAAACCAGTTGCAAAACTTAGTTTCCAGCCTAATAAATAAATTAATTAATTCCGCGAAGAGATTCAAGTAAATAATAGATAGGGCTAAGCCCAAAGGATACAAGACAATTTCTCTTTCCCATAGCTTGCTTTCTGAAGATTTTGAAATTTTTTTGATACTGTCGAATTCCATACTTGGTCAACTCGAACCTTTAAGAATCGACCGGCCAGCAACTCGGGCGTCGTTCAATGCAGTTTCTTCTCCTTTTTCTAAGCATTTTTTGTTTTTGATTTGTAAGTCTTGGCGGACGAAATCGCCATTCAACGTTTCTGAAAATGCCACAGAAGGTGTACCCAAAAAATCGATATTGGTTTCTTGAAAAACACTCATTTTCTTTGTTAAATCAGTGCTAATTCATAACTGTTTGAGACAGGTCTGCTAAATTCGATGGTTTCAATAAACTATTTAGCAAAACGCGCGACGGCCTATGCAAATAGAATAAAGTTGCTTTTCATCCGTAGGGTTCTCCAATCGCAAGTTACATGGACTTTCCGTAAGATTGGTACAAAAATTTAAAAACTTAGCCTAACACGAAAGAGGCAAAACCATTAGCTGTAGTTTCAGTCTTTTTCTAAGAGCTCATTGCTTATTAATAAAATTGCATAACCATTCGACAGACGATGAAAAGTAGAGTTTGGCCGCATACGATGTTTCGTATGCGGACTCTTCTGAAGATCTTGGTTCTGCGGGAGTTACTCTCAAAATACCCAGTATTTGCCTCTACTACCAGCTCAATTCACTTGTTGACTTACAAGGGAACGATAATTAGTGTCCGTGGCCTTTTAAGATGAGATGTGAACCATTAAACTCGTTTCGCAACGCTGCTTCCGTTTCTGCTAATCGTTTCTCTGAAAGGAGTTATGGAGGATTTTCGAGCCAAGTTTGGCCGCCCGCGGAATATACGATCGGAGTACCAATATCTTTGGTAGGCTGCGGTGTAGTAGTTAGAGCCATAGCCTTTCGTTTTTTCAATTCAATTTTGCATTGTTTCATTTGATCTTCTCTTTGAAGGCTAGGCATCCTCGAGGTAAATGCATGCCCTCACTCAAAAAAACCAACGATGAGTTATTTATATATGAATGCTTCCTATATTTATTTTAAAAGGTTCTTACAAAAATGAAAATGAATGGAAAATTATGTTAAACACAGTGATGGAAATTTATGACAATGTGACCAAAACTGGAGATGCTCGCTGTGAGCGCACAGGAATAAAAAATAAGTTGTTGCAGTTGGTTTTCTCGCACTCACTCAGCAATTCACGCGAAAAGGAGGATTGTACTGGGATTGGGAATTGACCAGGATGCTCATCAAGCTAGCCTGCGGCATACCACGGGTTTTGCTCGAGTAAATTTACTCGAATTATGATTAGCAAAAGTAATTGTTTCTGCGAATTTTCCATATTTTTTGAAGAGGAAGGGCATGCATTTACCTTGAGGATGCCCAATTTTCAAAAAGAAAATTAACTGAGGCTATGCAAAACCAGAAAACACAAAAGGATTTAAACCTATACCTGCATCAACTTCTGAGGCTATCGCTCTAACCACTACACCGCAGCCTACCAGAGATATTAGCACTCCGATCTGTTTTCCTCGAAAGGCCAAACTTGGCTCGAAAACCCTCCATGATTCCTTTCAGAAAACGATCAGCAGAAACGAAAGTCAGATTCGGAATCAGCGTTTCGAGATGAGTTGAATGGTTTACATCTCATCTCAAAAGGCCATGGATAATAAGTATCGTCCCCTTGTTAGTCTTTTTTCTTTTCATCTAGTCATGGTCCACAAAACTATAAGAGTTATGCAAGATCACTGTTGCAAAAACCATCGAATCATTCAGTGACAAGTACGCGTCATTGATTTGCAGTTCAAGCTCCTTGTTTAACTTAATTTTTTGCAGCACTAGATAATAATCGTGGGATTCGAGTTTCAAGTCAAATATTAGGTTGGAAACTAAGTTTTGCAACTGGCCTCATAACTTCCCTCTCACTGAACATGGCGCACTCAAATTTTGCCACTGCGTTGGTTATTACGTAAGCTACATGTGCAGCTGCTGTTCTACCAAATTCTGACGTCGCACTGAGGGTTACGGTAGGTGTACGGTATAAAGGGAAAAATTATAAAATTCAACAGATTTGGCTGGAACTTGGCGTAGGGGGGTTATTCGACATGCTGATCACGAAAACGATAGTGAAGTTGCGTGCTAAGGGCTTTTTTGCAAGATTACTCTAGGTGTACGATATGGGGTCTCACCCTAAACAAGGAAAAAGGCGTTGATTCAACAAATGAGTGTGATATTCGCGTTTGACAGGTCAAATAACCTTACTATGTAAAGTCTCGGCGGAATTTGAGCTTCGGACTCTTTAGTCATTGACGGTTGTCCCCAGCAGCTCTTGCGTACATCAACTCGTTCGACTTTATGAGGACGCCAGATCTCGACATGTCCCTAAATTTTGTTTCTTTCTCAATAGACCAAAGGAGTCAACCTTCAGCAATAATTTGTAGACGAATCCGGATTACTGCGCATGGTCTAGGCTGCCAAAGGCTTCATTTTAGCTTGAAACCCCAAAAATTCGCAAATTTCACTAGTTTTCAAAAAACGCCTGAAACTTTTCTATTTCGTGTTCAAACTTTAGACAATTTGTGCTCACTTGTAGCTCACATTGCCTTCTACATATTGCCAAAGTTTGAGTGCGTTATATCCAAAGAGAGCGGAGTTATGAAACCAGTTGCAAAACTTAGTTTCCAGCCTAATATTTACAGAGTCAAACGTGGGGTGTCGGATGCCACACCTGTGGAGGTATTCATCAACGACCCCTGAGAGTTAAACTTACCCTCAGGGTTAGTTCAAGCCTCAGGGTTCATTGGCCGTATTCATCAACCATAGGGTAGGTTCACCAGAACGATACATCCGTATCGATCAACAAACCTATGGCCGTACTCATTGAGGAACCCTGAGGGTTAAACTAACCCTGGAGAATTAAGGCGTCAGTTACGTGTGCGCTGTGCAAACTCACATCACAGGATGCCCAAGTACGTGCTAAATTCACTTTGTGCTATTCTTTCACTACTGTAGTATAATCAACGAATAAGCTTCTAACATTATTTTTTTAATACATCTCTAGCATATTTGTGCAGCATCCAATCTTACAATGTGAGGTTATTTTCATGTGTGCAATTTGCGCAGTTCGTTTTATACCGGGCTTGTGCTACTCTTTTAGGGGTCAGTGCGTGTTATCATAAAGGGGTTCTTCTGTTTCGGCATTTGTCAGAGTGGGATGCGCAACCATTTTTCCTCGTTGCATTCATTTGTCACCAAAGCTAAAATCCTTCTTCTCGCGAAGTCAGTGTTTCATGTACTCTGAATCTGAACATAAAACGAAGTCGAAACTAAATACTATAACAAAAACTAATACTAAATACTACAATACTCGTTGATCGTTTTCCATAAAACTATTAGATGCGAGGAAATGTTCGTATGAAGTGTTAGGGTAGAGTTAACCTTGCTTCAAAGCTAGGGTTAAATTAACCCTGATGAATCACGTAAGTTTTACCCTCCAGGGTTAGTTTGACCCTCAGGATTCGTTGATGAATACGGTTTAATCGCTTTAGGGGTAAGGTTTACCCTCAAGGGTAGATTTAACCCTCAGGGTTAAGCCTACCCTGTGTTTCATGAATAGGGTTAATCGCTTTCCAGGGTCAAACTAACCCTCCAGGGTTAGTTTTTAACCCTCAGGGTTAAGCCTATCCTGTGTTTCATGAATAGGGTTAATCGCTTTCCAGGGTCAAACTAACCCTCCAGGGTTAGTTTAACCCTCATCGTTAATGAATACGGCCACTGGGGGATGTACCGAAGGATCAGCAAGTGATTTTGATGTAGCGACAATATGATATTTTTTTAAACAATGTCAGATAGGCCCAGCATGCGAAATATACAACACTGCTCATAATTGGTCAAAAAAGACGCCGGAGTGCGCTGCAGTGCGCCGGAGTGCGACGCAATCCACTAGAGTGCAGCAGAGTGCGCATCATATCGTTAGAGTCCGTCCGAATACGCGTCGCATCGCCATATTTCGCATCAGAATGGACAAATTCTAAAACCGATGACACCGTTCGATTCAGTTCGGCGAGGCGCATTATATGGTATGCAGAAGTGCCACAACTTGTCGATGTACTCTAGATAAACGGTAGACAGTAAGTTTTCGCTTAGTTTTGCACATTTTTGTTGTGTTAGATTAGTCAGTGTGCTGATAAGAAAATCGCCATTGATTTGCTGTTGATGGCACATTGTACGGATACTGTTGGAGTATAATAAAGAATCTTAGACTTTGATCGATTTGTTCTAAGTCCAGCTCAGGGTATTTCTGATGCGCTGATTGCGGTAATTACATTTGATGCTCAAGGCACAATGCGCAGGAATCTGCGATGTAAAGTTATTTTAGCTGCGTTGAAACATTGCATATTTTGCTTTCACGATTTTGTCCTAAACACAAAGATCGCATGTCGCACTGGCCATCTGAAACGAAGTGGTGTCATCAAATGCGCCTTGACAAGGTAATTTTCCTAATTTATTTTCCTTATTTGCTGAACGGCTTTCTAGTAGAAGTTATAGGCGTTTTCAAACTTTGCAGACAACCAGTGTCACACCAAGAACTAGCGAAACAAGACCCTTCATTATGTATCTAATAAAATTTTTGCTCTGATTGCAGTAAGTATGCCATTATGTTTTTTGAATTGGTCTTCAAAGCAATATGCAGACGTAGCTCAATGACTCTATACTTCCGACCGCTCATAACTTCTTTCAGATTGTTTAGCAGCCAGGGAAGATAGGCATCCTTATCAAGACGCTTTGTATGCATTTTATCAAGATCACCAGTTGTGATCCTAAAGTTATTTCCTGTTTCGTAGTTGCTAATATTCATTATGACGTTATTTTGTAGACTTCAATTGACGTTGTTACTTAGCGCTTACGTGATCTAGCATATTTTCGTAAGCACATGTTTTACCATAACATATCGCAGCGCATAAAAAAGTTTAATAATTATTCTATAGAGCTGTTTTCACATAACATTCTCAATAGAAATCCGCTCAAGGGCTTTTTTCAAAGCCGAGAGAAAGAGTGGTGAATTTCGGGAATATGCAAGCTCTAGGAATTTTCACTTTACCTTAAGTCCACAGCAGCACCTTAGAAAGCGATTTTTGCGTTAGTACTGTAAGCTGCATGCCATATTGCCCATCTGAGCTGAGTTTCGCGTTGATCTGAGGTCTTCACTTCCGTTCTGCGGACGGGTTTATGTAAGTTCGCAACTCAGTGCTTTTTGTAGATGGGGGCTCCCGTAGGCATCGCGCGATAGAGCAGCCTTCCTAGTTTCTAGTAGCGGACAAAAGCTCAGAAAGTTCTTTGCTGTGAGGGAGTAAATGGCTATCAAACCTTGAAGAAATCCATGTTCATTAAAAAATTGCCTACCATAGCCCTACAGTAAGAAGCTATCTTGCAAGTCAGATATGATTTTTATGATCAGCAGTTCGGATAACCCCTATGGGCAGACTTTTTGAGAAAGTCGGAAAATCAAAATCACGTAATCTCATAATCTGGGATATAGTGTAGATGAAGGCACAGGTAAATCATGCTCAACTGTACCGTTCACAAAGATTCTGACCTCCAAAAATGAGCAGGCAGGTTCGCCAGCAATTAGCGAAAATGGCAGGCAATGTGAGCTTGCGTGACGCTGTGAGCTTGTGTTTACGAAAACCTTAGCTATTCTGGACAAAAGGGTTTTACTGTAATGTTACATTAAGCGAGATATAGCTAAGTCACGCAAGCTCACATTGCCTGCCATTTTCGCTAATTGCTAGATGGGCAATATGGCATGCAGCTTACAGTACTAACGCAAAAATCGCTTTCTAAGGTGCTGCTGTGGACTTAAGGTAAAGTGAAAATTCCTAGAGCTTGCATATTCCCGAAATTCACCACTCTTTCTCTCGGCTTTGAAAAAAAGCCCTTGAGCGGATTTCTATTGAGAATGTTATGTGAAAACAGCTCTATAGAATTATTAAACTTTTTTATGCGCTGCGATATGTTATGGTAAAACATGTGCTTACGAAAATATGCTAGATCACGTAAGCGCTAAGTAACAACGTCAATTGAAGTCTACAAAATAACGTCATAATGAATATTAGCAACTACGAAACAGGAAATAACCTTAGGATCACAACTGGTGATCTTGATAAAATGCATACAAAGCGTCTTGATAAGGATGCCTATCTTCCCTGGCTGCTAAACAAGTTTCTGAGAGAAGTTATGAGCGGTCGGAAGTATAGAGTCATTGAGCTACGTCTGCATATTGCTTTAAAGACCAATTCGAAAGAACATAATGGCATACTTACTGTAATCGGAGCAAACATTTTATTAGATACATAATGAAGGGTCTTGTTTCGCTAGTTCTTGGTGTGACACTGGTTGTCTGCAAAGTTTGAAAACGCCTATAACTTCTACTAGAAAGCCGTTCAGCAAATAAGGAAAATAAATTAGGAAAATTACCTTGTCAAGGCGCATTTGATGACACCACTTCGTTTCAGATGGCCAGTGCGACATGCGATCTTTGTGTTTAGGACAAAATCGTGAAAGCAAAATATGCAATGTTTCAACGCAGCTAAAATAACTTTACATCGCAGATTCCTGCGCATTGTGCCTTGAGCATCAAATGTAATTACCGCAATCAGCGCATCAGAAATACTCTGAGCTGGACTTAGAACAAATCGATCAAAGTCTAAGATTCTTTATTATACTCCAACAGTATCCGTACAATGTGCCATCAACAGCAAATCAATGGCGATCTTCTTATCAGCACACTGACTAATCTAACACAACAAAAATGTGCAAAACTGAGTGAAAACTTACTGTCTACCGTATATCTAGAGTACATCGACAAGTTGTGGCATCTGCGTACCATATAATGCGCCTCGCCGAACTGAATCGAACGGTGTCCTCGGTTTTAGAATTTGTCCATTCTGATGCGAAATATGGCGATGCGACGCGTAATCGGACGGACTCTAACGATATGATGCGCACTCTGCTGCACTCTAGTGGACTGCGTCGCACTCAGACGACTTTTTGACGAATTATGAGCGGTATTGTGGCACATTGATGCTTTGCCCACCATCGTATGTGTACAGGCATAATATAAGATCTATAAAAGCAAAGAGCATCGTTTGTGTAATCGAGATCTCAATTAACTCCTGCGGGCCAAGTTCCAGCGAATTCTGAGGTTTCCAAATACGAAAGTACCCAAATGAGATGGTCATTTCTGAACATGTTACTTTTGTTTCAAAGGCGAATCAACTTTTCGTTTTGAACAGGTACAAAAAACTACTACTTCTTTACTTACATTAGGAATCCTACTTCAAATAACCTCCAAATCTAGGGATTGGAGGCAGTGGATCGGCAAAACTCAACAACTCAAAATTTTAACGCGGTAGACTCTTTATTGCCCAGCATGAAAACAGTGCAATCCCGGTTGCACACATGCCTTCCCTGCCCAGAAAATGGCTCTCAAACTTATACGCGCAG
Organism: Cylicocyclus nassatus; assembly: GCA_958299035.1. Lineage (NCBI taxonomy): Eukaryota > Metazoa > Nematoda > Chromadorea > Rhabditida > Strongylidae > Cylicocyclus > Cylicocyclus nassatus. Next base: position 13,139,090 of record CATQJL010000001.1, on the reverse strand, counting down.
GCCACTCATACACTCACGGGCGAGTTGGCAATTTCCTCCCCACCGTTGGGGGCTGCCCGCCGCAATGCTATAACCATTGGGTCCCGCAGCGATCCAGCATCACCAGCCTTGCGCTACTCGTCAGTTACAAAGGGAAGGGTATTGAAAAACGCTCATTTTCGCCGTTTTCAAGCTCGCAGAAGTAGATTTTCGGAATCAGCGTATTGAATAACCCCAGGCAAGCGAAAATTTGACTAATTTGAAATTTGCCGAACCATTGCCTTTAAGAGCACGCCAAAATCGCATTTGTTCCATTTTTCGCTTTCGATAACTCAGAGTAGAGAAATCAAGCTCAAATCGCTTTTGGCGTAAATTGCGAGGCTTGGACTATAGATTATCTACATTCTTGTCGCTTCCCCTCGCGATTTACATAGTAACGCAGGCTTAGCATTTTGCTGTAACCGAAAATTTTCGCAGTATCTTCCATTTGCATAGGCAGAGAAAAACGATCATATCTTTCCTTAGAAGGAGTGATTTCAAATGAAAATCTGCTATGCAAAGAAAAAGGCTAAGCAGTAGCAACGATATAAAAAACGCGGGTCTTCAAAAAGTTAATGGGGTGTCACAGCCCCCGAAAAGATGTAGCAGCCACAGCTTTTCCAGGCTTATGCAACGCCCCATTAACTTACCTTCAAAGAGAGTATTAGAGTACAAATAATACGCAGTTCGATAGCCAAAATATTGTAGTTTCTGTGGAAATGATTGGAACTGAATTCGTCTTCTGTTTGAGCAATAGCTGCTAGAAGCACAAGCACTACGAGCAAAAAATGGAACCAAGGGGATTTTGGTTGGCTCTTAATTCCATAGTTCGACAGTTTGATGGTTACTTGAGGCAGGGTCTATGGCATATGCGAATATAGAGTAGCTTTGTATTAAATACAAAAAAGGGTAGATGATTCACTTTTCAAGTGTAGTTAACCGTGTTTGAAAATGGCCACTTCACTTACGATTAGGTGGCCCAATACTGAGAACGCCCATTCCGCTAAAACGTGGCCCACGGGTATTTTGACAGGTAACTATGAATGTATTGATAGTTAAGCTAGATAGAGCTATTATGTCATCATAGGTGCGATAGGGGGAGCCGGGCTCTCCCCAGGTGAAGGGGGTCTCGGCTGTTCCCAACCTTCCAGGGCGAAGGGGGTATGTGAGTCTAGGGGGGGGGGGGGGGAGGAAGAGAGAAAAGGTAAAAAAGCGTGGTATGAAGAGCTCTAATTTGCACCTTATTTAGGCACAAATTGAAAAAAAAATTTAAAAATTATGAAAGAAATTAAAAATCTTAAAAATTGACTTTATGAAGATCTGTGCTCCTGTTTCATCGCATCAACAAAAAACGAAAGCAATAAGGTTTACTCCAAAAGATGTACAAGTTAGGAACAACTTCAATTCCTGCACATCATCGTCAACAATATTACTATTGCTAACGTCAGAGGCAACAAGTTCGCTGCCTGAAAAATCTTCTTCTTCCTCCAAAAGGTCATCGGAGTAGAAGTAGAATCGCGTGCAAAAGCGTTCTGAGTCGAAAATGGATTTGAAACTTTCTTCTTCTTTTAAGCGCTTTTGTGATTTTTTCCTGACCCTCTGGTAGCACCAGGAAGTCAGCAGGTAGGTGACCAGTTTCTTCATACCATCTTTTAGGATATTTCAAAAAGTCATACGGTAACAGCCTGTATGGACCACTTATACCAATCCTTTAAATGAAGTTTTTGATAACAATATGTTCAGTAGAAGGTTGACAAATTAAGTAATTGCTTAGATGCTCTATCGTTGTACGACTTCTGCGTTGTGTTCTGATAACAGAGGATAGAAAATTTTTTTCTCCACCTCTGCCGTGCTAGTCGGAATAGAAACTAGCTTTGCTAGTAAGTCCATCAGATTTCTGCGGTAAGTAATGGGGAAAGAGCGAGATTGCATATGCTTTCGCAACACAAGAAGGGAATATCGCATACTTTTTTGAGCCTTGTCAAACCCTGGCTTCACCTCCTCTGGCATACGTCTTGTTGGCTGGCGAGAAAGCTGCTCAACTTCTTCTTCAACAGCATCTGCGGAATAGCCGAAAAAAGTAGATACTATGCTGCGCGTTGGTTTTTTTTTCAATATCATAGGTCATAATGTCACAAGGCGAATAACTTCAAAAAGCATAAAGTACAGAGTTGGGTTTGCACTCCAGTCGGGATCTAAGAGCAGTAGCTATGCTTTGTACTAACACCTTCCTTTTGTTCATATCCATGTTTGTGAATTTAGCAGCTTTGAAATCTTCAGCAACCTGAAGATCAGCAATGGACTTCCTGGACATTCTCATTGCTAGGCAATCTGCTTGGATTCCTTATGTAGGAAACCAGAGAGTTTCGCTCAATTGTCGACTCTGTATCAATGTCGACAACATTTTCGTCGGCATAAGATTCTCCTTCTGCCTCGCTGTTGAACTGGAACACATGCGAGTCGTCTGCGATTTTGTGAAGTATTCTGCCTGCCGTTTCCTCTTCAAACTGCCAACCTTTTCAAAACATTGAGGGATATTTTAATAACATGTTATTCTTCTGAATAACTCAAAGTTTTTGATTCATTGAAACCAACTATTCTCTACAAATTATGTAAGGTGAGTCTAGAGCGTTTTCACGAAAGTGACCTTCTTCAGCATTATGTTTACAGAGTATAGATTCCAGAAATGGGCGGATTTTTGTGTGAAAGTGTGGAAATTCACCAATTTCCTATAGTTTTTTGAGTGTGTGCTAATAATGGTGTAACTGTCAATCAAAAGCGCATTTCTAACCAAAAAAACATAAACATACAACAACGATAAGCACGCTCAAATAGATGCGTTAGCTCACGTTCCCGTTAGTGCTGATAACGATGTCAATCCATAGCACATTTTTACTATTAACTTGCTCCACCTCGCTCTTATTGGGTCGTCCCGAAAGTTTTTGCGCACGATTTTCAAAAATTCATAACTTCTGATTTTTCCAACCAATTTGACTGCTTTCAATTTTATGTGAAAGGATAAGTCATCTTCTTTATAATGACATCTCAGTGCTTAGTAAAGGTCATCTGCTGCATAGATAGGAGCGATAGAAGAAAAATGGTCAAAATTTGAATTTTCTGTGTAAGGTCATAAAAAATCGGAGACTTGCAACAAAAATCGGAGCAGTCAGTATTGTAGGTTCTTTCACCAGCTCTCTCTAACAGTACAAAGTTTGCGCCGATTGAGCGTCTCTATAAAAAGTTATGATTTCCCTGAAAAATGCCAAAATAAACCAAATTCGCCCTTTTGTATTGCTTGCTCGAAAATCATAACTTTTCATAGAGACCCTCAATCAGCGCAAACTTTGCACTGTTAGAAAGAGCTGGTGAAGGAACCTACAAAACTGACTGCTCGATTTTTGTTGCAAGTTTCCGATTTTCTATGACCTTACACGAAAAGTTCAAATTTTGACCAATATTCTTCTATCCCTCTTATCTATGCAACAGATGACCATTAACAAGCACTGTCATTATAAAGAGCATGACTTACCCTTTCATATAAAAGTGAAAGCAGTCAAATCGGTTAGAAAAATCAAAAGTTATGAATTTTTGAAAATCGTGCGCAAGAGCTTTCGGGACGACCTATACAATGTGTTGGCTTTTATGGGTCACCGGAGCAAACGATTTTTAGAGCCGGGAAGCAAAGAAGCCCTAACATGCTGTATACCATTCGAAAGCTGAGATCATGTAAAATCGAAGTAGACCGTCGACTTTTTTCTAGGTCTTCTGTGCCGCGAGATATGAGGGATTTTATGTGCTTCAAAAATTAACTGATTTTGTGTCCTCACTTTCTGCTCTCCAAATGAACGTTACGAGAAAGCTACTACGCTACTCAAAACGTAATATCTCAATATGTTTGCTTCCGAGGAATCGAACTAAGCTATTTAGGAAGAGAGATTTGGTCGCACTTGGCGCGAAGCAATGTGAGACTTTCTTTCAGGTTTCTGAAAAAGGTATTGTTATCGAGAACTCAAAGCCTGCGTGGCTCAAACATTATTTCATGAGCTACCCTAATTTCGCGGGTATAGAACGTGGAGAGTTTTTTTTAAATCGAACAGCATAGACACGCCAAAGGACTTCGCGACCAAAAAGTATCAACAGTGCTGCATGTTGCTTGAGAGTATCGTGCGGCATAACTCTCGTTTTTCGAAACGAGAATTATGCCGCAGACAAGTCGGCTGATTGGCACGCTTGAGAAACCGAAAAAGGTGCTTGATGACGCGTGAAACTAGGTACTTAACGATTTTGTTTGTTTTCATAGCACCTCGTAATTATTGACCTTCGTCAGCAATATTTGATGCTAAACTCTACAACTTAACTCAGTCAGTACGGTCGCTCCCATACTTACTTATTTACTTAGATACTTAGACGGCCCGTCTTCATGTGGCGTGCGGATCCCAGCGCAAAAGTTTTCATTTGTCCCTGTCCCATCGCTTCAGACATCCACGATCGTCTTGGTCGCCGTCGGTGGCTGGACCAAAAGTTCCAGGTGCGATAATCGTGCTCAGCTGATTTCTCAGCTAGTCCATCCGCTCCGCGAATACGTCTGCCCATCTCGTCGGTGTCTTCCTCGAGGACGTTTCGCTTCGCGAGAATCCACTCTGACGTTTTTTGTGTCCATCTACCGTCTGCTCTTCTTATGATGTGACCGGCCAACAGGTGTTCCGCTGTCTCAACGTAATCCGGTGGGTCACGAAGATGGGACACTCTTCTCATATCCGTACTGCGAATTCCGACTAGGTGTTGCTTGTGTCGGGTCATCTCCAGAAGATTGCGCTCGAGCGCTTTGTGGGTGGTCCGTAAAGCTTCGACGTGGTTTCTTCCCTCAAGTCGTTCTTCATGTTTATTGAACGTCCGAGGTACGCGTAAGAAGACGTCTCCATGATAGAAGTGATTTCCATTTCCATTTCTACATCTTCACAAAGGACGTTCTTCATGAACTGAGCCTTCTTCTGATTCATTCGCAGTCCAATTTTCTTCCCTAGTTCGTTTAGTTCCTTCAGCATCGTCTCTGCTTCAGTGATACTGCTCGAAAAAAGAACGATGTCGTCCGCAAAACGAAGGTTCGATAGGAATCTCCCTTTAACTCGTATGCTTCTCTCGTCTCAGTCCAGTGATTTCATCACCCACTGCAAGGCCGCGGTGAACAGCTTTGACGGGAATGTGTTGCCTTGTCGGATCCCCTTTTCGATTGGGATGGTCAGAGGGAGATGGAACAGCTGCATCGTCTTTGTACAGTCCTTGTAGCAATCTGCTAACGTAGGCTAGGTCTACTCCTTGATGGACTAGCGCAGACAGGATTGCGCTGGTTTCGACGCTGTCAAAGGCTTTCTCGTAGTCAACAAAGGTTAGGACCAGAGGCAGTCGATACTCCCAGCAGACTTCTATGACCTTCGAAACCGTATGGATGTGGTCCATGAAGTTGGATCTTTTGCGCAATTCAGCTTGTTCTTGGGCTTGGGCTTCATCCAGTGTCCTAAATATGCGCGCGAGAATAATCTTCGTGAAAAGCTTTTACAGCACACTTCGCAGGCATACTAGACGGTAGTTTCGAAGATCCTCCCGTTCGCCTCTTTTGAAGAGAAAGACGGTCCTTGACGTTCTCCACCGGTCGGAAATCCTCTCCTTCTGGAGGTGATGTCAGGTGCGACGCGAGAATCTCGTGCAGACGTTCTTATCGAGTTCGCAGAAATTCGACGGAAAGATGGTCTGGTCCTGGAGCAGTGGACGTCTTTATGGTCTGAATCGCCGCGCGCACTTCAGCACATAGAATTCGTAGTAGTGCTTCCTCAATGGGAACAACGGACATCGGCGCCGGTGTTGATGAGCGGAAGAGGTTAGTGTAAAAGTTCTTAGCGATAGAGCCCATCTTGTAACGAATGGAGTCGGAGTCCAGCCAGCGGTACGTGATATTCACAGAGGTCCCTTCAGCACTTTTTAAGACTACGTCTTCCTCCGGCTGCTTCAAGCATCCTGGCTTCTTTGTACTTCCTGAGATCCTTCTGCAAAGCTGTTTTGCAACTGGCATTGGCTAACACAATTTGATATGAGTTCTTCCAGCCTGTTACGTGATAAACGACTTCCTTCCTTCTCGCGGCACTGTGACAGACTTTCTTTTCCAGCTTTCGACTAAATCGTATCTTCGCTCGAAAGAGGCGGTGATCGGAACCACTACAGAAGGATGGAACTACTGAGAAATCAAGCGAGCTCCACCTTCGGTTGGTGAGAATGTGGTCGATCTCCGCATGAGTCGTTCCGTTGGGCGATTCCCAAGTCCACCGGCAACGTTCTTTTTTCATGAAAATGGAATTTCCATGGAATAGTCGTGCGGCAGAGAGAAGTCCAACGAGAAGTTTACCGTTTTCATTCCGGAGCCTATCCAAACTTCTCTATCCTATATTCCCCTTCTAGGGCATCCCGATCTTCGCGTTAAAATCGCCCACAACGAACCTATAGAAGGACTTCTCCTGCGGACGACCTGCTCTATGTCTTCGTAGAAAGTATTTGGTTCTGAATCGTCAGCTGCTGATGTTGGTGAGTAGCGGTTGATGATGCGATGGCTTTTGACGTGGAGGTCGTAGTCGTAGGATGGTTAATCCAGGTGATGGGGTCCCATGCGAATCGACAAGATGGACGATTGATGGATGGACGACAATGCCAACGCCTCCAACTTTTCGTGATGGAACCTTTTCACCACGAATTATGAGATCCCATCATTCATCTGTCTTACGTCCTTCCTTCTGAACTTCGTTTCCTGCAGAGCGATGACGTGGTACTTGATTTCTCTGCAGCGTCGAGAAGAGCGTGGAGGTCGGCGTTTGTGGAGATGTCCTGGCGTTGTAGGTGCAGAGTATAAGACAGTCTCCATGGCGTCCTGCTCCTATACTACCGGCCACAAATTATGACATCCACAATGGTCTAATAACGAGTACGGTATAGTTGATAAGATTGTCTCAAGTCTATATAAAACGTCGCAGCGAGAGTACATCTCATTTTTAGCATCATTCAACTTCAAAGAAGTTTACAAGAACCCGTTAACAGTACGTCGAATTGCTGTACTAGCGATTTTCTTTGCTTCGGCGTTTTCCGCAAGTCAAGCGGGCTCGTGGTAACTCCTGAAAGATCTTATAAGTGTGAAATTTCTCAACTGCAACTCAATTTCATGTTAGTGCAATCTAAAGGGCTGCACTCAGACAGCTGTATCAACGTTTTTTCGTTTCGTGGTCTGCCTGTTGGCTGATATTGCGTCACATCACAGTGTTTTTTGCTTTAAACAACAAGTAAATTATCACTTTTTTGAGCATCGTCTTGGAAGTTCCTCTTGACTTTCAAAACATGCTACGACAGTTTCGCATGTATTTGGTTGTCATAAGTTCTTTCATTTTTGGGTTTTAGCTGTAGTAAGTGTAACATTTGTTCTAAATAGACGTCAGAATGCCACTAGATAGAGCAAAGCAAGCTGTAGAAGATGGCGTTTACGCTTTTGCATCAGCTTCGATCCACCTTAAGTTTAAGACCAAAATCCAAAAGTTTCGGATGCCCAGAAACTTGGAAATTTTTTATATCCTCATTCAGAAAAGTCCTACGATCTCTCACTTGCTCACGCATATACACTCCACATCAGACACTCATATGTGCTGTTGCTGTCTTTTTTTGTTAGCTAGAAATCAAGAAACCGAAAATTTCCATGTTTTTACCAAAGTGATGCTGTACTCTTCTAATACCAACAGTTGTAACTACGACCCCTTGGAAGTACAACCGTAAATTTTCAGCTCTCTATAAGCTCTGGTTTCCGAGAGGAAAGCTGAATTCGATATTTCACAGGAACTTGAGTTTATAGAAAGCTGGAAATTTACAGCTTTACTTCTGAGGGCACGTAGTATACAACTGTTAGTATAAGAAGAGCACAGCACCACTTTGGTAAATACATGGAATTTTTCGCTTTCTTGATTTCTAGCTATTAAAAAAGACAGCAACAGCACATATGAGTGTGTGATGTGGAGTGTATAGTGAGCGAGTGAGATATCTGTAAGACTTTTCTAGAAGACATAACAAATTTTCAATTTTCTGGGCATCCGAAACTTTTTTTTGGTTTCAAACTTGAGGTGGATCGAAGCTGGTGCAAAAACATAGATTCCATCTTGTAGAGCTTGCTTTGCTCTATCGAGTGGTCTCATGATGTCTATTAATGAGAAGTGTACGATTTGTCACAGCGAAAACTCAAAAATGAAAAAACTTATGGGACAACCTGATAGAAGAAAAGCACAATTAGTCGTAATAAACTTTATATCTTCCGTCGGCACACCCACTTTAGTGGCTTCGTTCTACGTTAGTGACCTATCAAAACTGTAGAATCAACCTCATTCATTGATGATATGCACCCGGGTTCTTTACGCTGCGGATAGATAGTGTTTGGACATGAAAAAGACCAAACCTACGTTTTTCACAAAATCTGATGGTAAATAATCGTTCCGCTCGTGATTCAAATCCTTGTAGCATCATAAAGTGCCTCACAATTCGTCATTCCAAGTGACTATCTATGACTTGATAACAACGAGCCAGGGGTTATGTCTGTTGGTCTGTCTGTACACATAATTTGTGGAGCGCGTTGCAGTCAAGATTATGGGAATTTTGGTTCTGCACCGTTTCAGCATGTACTCAGACAATTGCATCAGAAAGTTCGCGGCCTCAAAGCGTGCTAGATGGGGCGTCGCGGCCCAATATTTTGCCGGGAACGCCGCGGCCAAAGTTAAAACTGGATAGAGCTTATTGGGAGAGTCGCGGCCCAATCACCTTACTCGGCGTGCCGCGGGCCTTATCAAAGGCCGCAATTCTTGCACGCTGTAGCTTAAGGAGCAAACTGCGTGGGGTACGCCGCAGCGATGGGGCTACCTTTAGTGTTTGCGGGAGTGGTTATCGCTTCTCTGGTTGGATTGTGTAACAGTTGAGTTTATATGCTCACGAAACGAACTTTAGCAATCGGTTGAGTGTTATCGACGGCAGTAGATGATGTCGACAGATGAGCTACGAGTTGGTCAATTTGTATTTAGTCGTTGTCATGAAAGACAGGCCAAAATTTTTTCACTGTTCCTAGGCCTCACAGGCATCCTAATCTGGTCAACTATCGGGCGCTTACAAAATGCGCCGCGCTCACTTACCGGGTCCACTATTGGTCTATACCGGGCAGCTCGCGGCATGGATGATTGGTGGCCGAGCAAGCACCCGCGAACTTCCCGATGCAATTGTCTGAGTAGGTAAACTGTGCGAAAGCACTCCGATTCTGAGTGTGACCTTGCTGTGCGTCAAATGTATCCTTGCGTCTTTTGACCCAGCAGTGTTCAGCTGCTTACAAGAACCTGTTAATAGTACGTCCAAGTTCTGCATCACTATCTGTCAGTGGCGTACCCAGGATTTCGGCTCGGGGGGGGGGACAAAAATTTTTTTTCAATGAAGGTTGAAAAAAATTTCAAAAAATTGAAAAAATTTTTTGGGATTTTTCCCAAAATTTTTCCGGGCCCCTGACCCCCCCCCCCCCCCAACAAAATTCTTTTACAAAGCTAATTTGAATTTTTAAAAAATTTTAAAAATTATATTAATTATTTACAAATAAATACAAGTCCTCTGCACATTTTTATAACACATTTAAGTATTAGGTTGTCCGGAAATTAATGCCCGTTTTGAATTTCAACCGCAATAAGTCATACACTCTTCACTTCTAAATAGATAGCAAAGTACCATTCAATAGAGCAAAGCAAGCTCTACAAGATGACCATCTTGCTTTTGCAACAGCTTTGATCCATCTCGAGTTTCGAGCCAAAAACTAAAAAGACTCGCCAGTCCGAAAAATCGAAAAAAATCGTAACTCAGTTCATAAAAATCCTACAAAAATTCTAATTTGCTTGCGTAAACACTATCCACATAAGACATCAATATATGCCGTTGCCGTATTTTTTCTCTGTTAGAAACCAAGGAAACGGAAATTTTCGTGCATTTGCCAAAGTGATGCTGTGCCGTCCCCGCATAGGTAGTTGTATACCACAAGTCTGTAGAAGTACAGACTTAAATTTCCAGCTCTCTACAAGCTTTAGTTCTCAAGAAATACCGAATATAGCTTTCCTTACTTAAGTGGTCCAAGCTAAAATTCAAATTTCTCGAGAACTAAAGCTTGTAGAGAGCTGAACATTTAAGTCTGTACTTTTTCAGGCTTGTGGTATACAACTACCTATGTGGGGACGGCACAGCATCACTTTGGCAAATGCACGAAAATTTCCGTTTTCTTGGTTTCTAAGGGAGCCTCCAGACCGCGCCGGGACCGCGCCGGTTGTCGCCTTTGCAGCCGATAGCTGTTTCGCGCCAATTGCCGCTATTGCAGCTGAAGCGCACTGTGTCAGATGTTGTCCTTGGAGCGTAAGAGCCTATTGGCACTAAATGCTAGGCTTTCAACTCCTTTGTCATCACTCTTTTGCTTCCAAAGTTCTCTTCTTTGCTGTAACATTGCAGATATGGTTCATTTGATTTGTCCGTTTTTTCGTTCGTCTACGATGCTGGAAAACTCGATTCATTGTCGAGTGAAACCCTTTCAGTCTAAATCCCGCTGTAGAGCTACTGCAAGGCAAAACCTCTACATCTTCCCCGTTTTGAAACTGGTTTACTATGCTGGATGAGCGAGTTGCGAATATACTTTCTTTGTTTTTGAAGCTGTTCCATCATGCCGTAGGAGCGATTTAACTGCAAAACTCAAATTCTCTGTACTATTTTTGCTTTTGGTACTTAACTACGCCGACTAACGATCTATCCCTAAGCGGAGTCATTTGGTGCCTTCTCCTCCTCTATTCAAGGTTTATACCGCTTACTTCAGCATAGTAAAGCTAACCTCGAGCAGTTAAACGAAACTTAGATCAGTAAGTGTACCTTCAAGCAGTACAGTAAAATAGCTTCAAAATTAGAAAGTGCAAAAAACAGCGTTTGCAACGATATCGTTCACTCAACATAGTAGACCAACCTCAAATCGGAAAAGACATCGAAAAACCTTGCCTGCGCAACCACACAGCAGAGCATTATCAACAAAGCTTTGCAAAAAAAAAACAACGTTCCGCAAAGATCAATGAGCTTCCAGATTTGTGTGGGGGCGGGTTGCGGGCTTTCTCTGATTTTAATGATAAAGTTGACGAGAGAGTACGAAAAACAATGCTGCATGAAGTTCCCACAAGTTCACACATTCAGGGGAAGTCCGCAATCCGATGACTCCTAATAGAAGTAGCATAGCTTCAAAACTAAAGACAAATTCAAAGAAACTCAACCACCGTAAAAGAATAGCCTGGAAATGAATGAAAGACAAAACGCCGTTCATCACTTTTTTTACCTAAAGTAACAGCTCTACAGCGGGAGGTAGATTGAGTATTCGACAATGATTCGATTACTCCAGCATCGTAAAACCTGCAATGAATTACTTAAGGAAAGAAGAGGATCTTGAAAGCAAAAGAGTGGTGGCAAAAGAGCCGAAAAGTCTAGTATTTAGTTCCAGTAGGCTCTCGCGAGCCCCAAGGACAAAATCCGACACGGTGCGCTTCAGCTGCAATAGCGGCAACCGGCGCGAAAGCAGCTACTGGCTGCAAAAGCGACAACCGGCGCGGTCTCGGCGCGGTCTGGAGGCTCCCTAACAGAGAAAAAAAATACGGCAACGGCGTATATTGATGTCTTATGTGGATAGTGTTTACGCGAGCAAATTAGAATTTTTGTAGAATTTTTATGAAATGAGTTACGATTTTTTTCGATTTTTCGGGCTGCTGAGTCTTTTCAGTTTTTGGCTCGAAACTCGAGATGGATCAAAGCTGTTGCAAAAGCAAGATGGTCATCTTGTAGAGCTTGCTTTGCTCTATTGAATGGTACTTTGCTATCTATTTAGAAGTGAAGAGTGTATGACTTATTGCGGTTGAAATTCAAAACGGGCATTAATTTCCGGACAACCTAATAACTTCGAAAAATTTCGCGACCCATTCTCGGGGGGGGGGGCCCTCCCCGCCTCCCCTCCCTCGGTACGCCACTGCTATCTATCTATCCATCTATATATCTTATATATAAAGCTGAATGTCTGTTTGTACATATGTATGTATGTCTGTCTGTCTGTCTGTCTGTACGTATGTTCCGAATAGAAAATTCCATTTCTGAACCGATCGGGACCAAACTTGGCACACATACACTTCGGGCCCCGGCGGGTGTCATAGGCTACTTTTCGTCATCGATCGATATCGATTTTATCGATTTTTCAGAAAGTTCGAGCTACGGGACTGGGTGTTGGCACAGGGGGGGGGGTGTGAGCATGCTGATTACGAATATATTATTGACAGGGCCGGGCGGAGCCGGGTTTGCCATCTAGTATATATATAACTCAAACTTTGTGTGTTCGTTTATTTGTTCGTTATAGAAACGCGCGCCACTAAATCGATCCAGCTGAAACTTTGCACACGTATGTTTTCGACCCCGGCGCTGGTTTAGGGCTACTTTCTGCTGTCATTCACTGGGCCCTTTTATCGATTTATTGATTTGTTTACTCAAATCTAGAAGAATGAAAACTTTTCATGCTCCAACCGGCCATTTTTTCCATGATCACGTAAGCAGGGGCGGTAGAGTCCACTTCTATCTCAAATTCGGGAGGATGCGGCAAGTCGTCTCAAAGCGCTTTTTGCGCACGTTTGAAGGAGTTGAGAAGCGTAAGTTCACATGTTTGTGAGCTAAACTAATTTGGAGCCTCGGGTGAGGCCGGGACTATCAGCTAATTATCTTAACTTCGCATTTTCACAAATCAGCGTAGCTTGTGGAAACGTTTTGACAACTTTTGAGTAAGATGCATAAAATTGTGGCTCATACAGTGTGGAAGGCTGTCTCAACTGTAACTCAATTTCGTTCTGGCGCATTCTAAAGAAATGCACTGAGACGAAGTTGTCCTAATGCTTTTTCTTTCGATGCTTGCCTGTTGCCTAATATTGCAAACCACACTGATCTTTGCCTTTGAACGGAAAACACCTAAACCGTCGCTACCATCATTAACAGCAAATTTGAGTTTGAGGAGAAGCTGCGAAAGTTTTCCGACCAAAGAACTCATCAAACAGTGTCCGTTTTCCATCGGCTTACCCTCTTAGATGGCTCAACTTCGGTTGTTCAGTAATTTTTGCATTTTACATTATTGTGTCGTCTGCTTGCAAACCAAGATGTTATCCACTTTTATTCGATCGGTCAATGTTTCGGCTTCTTCGCCTTCGTCGCCTGAAATTCGAATATATAGGTGGATGTTCACCTATATATTCGAATTTAGGATGTATATAACGCCTGGAATTTGAATATATAGGATGTTCACCTTTATATTCGAATTTCAGGCGGAGAGCTCACAGGCAGTTCGGCGTTCAAAGGCAAAGATCAGTGTTTCCTATCAGACACCAACATCAGACCTCAAAATAACATTGAATTGACTACTACGAAACCAAAGTATGTTGACGGACAGCCATAATATCACAAATGAATAATTTGTGTTGATTCTATCTAGTCCGATTTAGATGGCGGTATTGCTTGACAAACTCGGCTGCGGATGGATAAACACTGTCATCTATCAGATGTTTCCGTGTGGTCGCCGTCCGTGTCGTATCTAATTTACGTATCACTCCCACAAACTCTCCCTCTTGTCGCTCACAGAAATTTCGATTCGCAGCGTTGCAGCGATCGCAGATTCCGTGTAAGTTATGGCACTGTGCGGGCGTCAGGTCGGATTTTGTCGTTTTCTAGGGAACTTTTTGAAAATGGAGAATATAATATTAATGTTGCAAAAGTGCGAGATTTTGGTATCCATTACACTGTCTGATTCCTGCGGCTTGTGCAATCGAGGGAAGGAAATGATAGGTAGTGAAACCAATGCCGCACTTCTTTAGTCTCTTTCGCGTCATTCCTTGTTTGCCTTGCTTCGCAACCCCTCGTAGACAAATTATAAACTGTCTATATCTTGCGCGAGACCTATTGACTTAGTGACAGCCTAAGTGCAAAACACTTGGGCCATAGTCCAAAAGTGAGCAAACGTCTTTGGATCAGAGTTCGGATCAGACCAACAACAAAAATATGCGGAGAGTCCGGCACGCTTGCTACGGTCTTCTCACTACAATCCTACTTTTTGTAATAAAACTTGTACTAGCTGAAACACGTACACTGTGGCTTTGACTTTGTCTGAAGAATTTCCTAAACTTCTCCCAAAGCTTATTGTTAAACTTGGTTCCAAATCGAACGAAAATACATTCCTAATCATTTACTTCTCCTTTAAAGGATTCCGAAGACAAACTGTAAGCAACATTGGCAACACTGTTCCTTGTAAAACATTTTGATAGAAGCGAGTACGGGTATACGACCTAACGCCCGTTTAACGCTGTGGCTTACCCGAAATCTATGATTGCTGCAACGCCGAAAAAAATCAAAATATTAGGTTGTCCCGAAAGTTTTGTCCGTTTTTTCAAACCACTATAAAACCATGCACAATAAAGAACTGAATAAGATCCAGCTTGCATTCGATGCATCTTTTCCTTCTCTTTCTTGTGAACACATTATAGAACTAAAATCTTCAATGCTTTTTTTGATAACTGCCAAAATACTCCAACCGTCAATTTCATGTGCTTAAAGTTTAGCTAATTTTTAAAAAATTTCATTCCAAAGTTTCGGAAAGGATGAAATGTAGATCAAATAGAGCAATTCTCGGACTACAAGGCCATATTTTTGGTTTCTCCTAATCTTCTTTTTTTAGCTTCAAAAAATTGATTCTTTGAAGGCCTCGATTTTTGGCAAAGTCATGAAACACGCAATTGCAGCAAATACATAAAAGCTTTTGAAATTTCTGCAACTAAAACATGATTCTTATTAAACATTATTTATGCAATATAACCAAGTTTGATTTGCTTTGAAAAAGCTGCTTTTTGAATTTTTGATTCCTTTGAGTGGGTAAACGTAATCAAAAAGCCGCGGTTTTTATTAAATAGATAATTATAACGGACTTGGTAAACGTCGTCCATGCAATCTAAAATAAGTGCAATGTAGCCAAAGGTTTGCTCTACATAGTTATCCGCTCTTTGAAAACATCAGGATGAAAATTTTCAAAATTCAGGAAAGATTTGGCGTTACTGCTAAGCTGCTAAAAAAAGCCATGGCGATAACATTGCAAAGACAAGGTAGATCAGAAAGCAAGTATAGCCGCAAGAAAGAGTATAGCCTGAACCAAATGGTACCTAAGCTGCCCATGGATTGGTGTTCCGTGAATTTTAGTGAGCGATGAAAAAACGGACAAAACTTTCGGGACAACCTAATATATGTCAGGTCAGCGACAAAAAGGGAAGAGTTTGTGATACTGACATGTGAATTCGACATTTTGCCCACACGAAAACATCTGATGATGACAGTGTTTATCAACCATACAGCGCAGCCGAGTTAGCCAAGCATACCACCATTCAAGTCGGACATGGGTAGACATAACTTTTAGCAGAGCTGCCTGAGAGCATCTTGTGTGCCTCGAAAGCGATCTGCCTATCCGTTCGTTTCTCTTCATGTCCATAAATACCCGCATTCCCCTAATGCAAGCGTTAGCGCTATGTTAGTTTCTAATGATCTCATTACAAAGTTAATATCTCCTCCATGACGAAGGCGGTCGCTCAAATAGGTTGAGAGCATGCAAGGTTGACGCGCACGTGGTGCGCGGGCAATTGTCAACCACGGGTCGCGCGCACGCCTGCGTGGATGACCGCTGACCGAGCGTGCGCGCGCCCTGTGGTCGACAATTGCCCGCGCGCCGCGGCCTTGCATGCTTTCAACCTATTTGGGCGACCGCCTTCGTCTTGGAGCAGATATTAGACCAATAATTAGCAGCGTTTTAGGCCCCAAAGGCAGAATTGCTTGGTTTTACAATATCGTATTGATACGATTGCTTAAATTCGTCCACTCTCATTTGACCAATGCAAACATGCTCATCGAAAGCTTCGCGACACATACATAACCTTCTGGTAGCGTGGTAGAATCATATGTCACATCACTCTAGACAAATGTTTCAAATGATGTTGCGATGAGCTCTTACGAATTGCTTGGAGCAGCAATCTTCTCTTAGCCTGTACGGCTTTAGCTATAGTGGCGTCATAATTCCTCTGAAAATGCTCAGATTGTTCCATATATTGTTGGTCGGGTCTACTCCTTCAAGGGGCTAGACTAACGGACAACGTTTAGTCCTTCGGACTCTTCATGTCTAGAGGAAAGCGCCAATTTACCAGAAAACCATTGCTATAGTGTCACCATAGCTATGATTGCTGCATAATTTATCCGACTTAAGCTTAGATGGGTATGATTCAATCTCCTCAATCAGCAGTTCGCAAACATCAAAGTCACACGAAAATAAACTGCTCAAAATGGTCATCGAATGTACAAGCGCGCCTGACCAGTGGGGAATTTACTAAATGGCCCCGCAAACCCAGCTATAAAAATATACTGGTACATTACCTGTTCGCGCACCCAGGAAGCTTAAAAAGGCAATCAGAAGTAATATGTATCAGGCAGCAGCAAAAGTTTCTTCAAAAGGGTATTGACTTACTTTATGGGGTTAGTTTATCAGGTAGCTAAGTCAATGGGTATGCAGGTGAGCCTACTTCAAATCCTTACCAAATTGCAGGACGTAGAGCAGTTCTGGCTTTTCAGACACGCCACTTAAAAAAATCGCTTTTGCTTGCCGTTTTCGGACGAGTTAGCGCCGCGGTGCGGCGATGCACATATCCGGCGGGTATGCAGAAAAATGTTAGGGCAGTCGACATTCCCCCGCCCAATATGAAACGGCATTGGTTAGGAATCTACCATGCAATCGCGCATGCTTGACACCTATTTGTGTAATTTGCCCAACGGAATGAGGGCGACTGTATAACTTCTGGAGTAGGGTATCTCATTATATGCTATGTAGTGGTGCATATGGCACGCGCCAAACTTGATCCACTAGACCAGGAATACCCTTAAGTAGTCACCGCATTGTGCAACACGAAAGCCCCGATGTACAAGTTGGAGTCAAAATACTGATCTACGAGCCCGACCTGCTAGCGCGCAAAACTTGGGAGGCCTTCTGGATAAACATCAAGAGTCCAAAAATGGACAGGATGGAAGACTACCTCGTAGTAACTAATGATTTCGCGCCATATCATTCCCTCTGTAATCTTGACATGGGTCAGTCCCACGGCCACTATAAAAGAGGTAGAGGCTGTAGTGTGATCTAAGATGAGTTCTGGCTGTGCGTCAGTTACTTTGGCTGTGTTAGCAAATTTCGTTATCACCTAAAGAAGACAGACACTAGAAAGGAACCATTATTTAGCGCCCCATCTGCAATTCAACATTTCGTATGTTCGTGACCACTTATAGTTCAGCTATCTTATGGCGATCTTTATATGGTGATGTCGTTCCATAGACACTGTGGACAAATTTGATTTGAAAGGGGAGCGGGTCGGTTGAATAGAGCAAAACTGAGAGAGCGATGCCATGCTCTACCACCGGCCAGTTCCTCCAGTTTCAGAATAGTCCATCAAGTGCCTACTAGGGTGAGGGTTTAAGCGGGATCGTCAAACTCAGATTCTCACAACTGATGACTCTTTCTGTTTTTACCTTTGCGCGTTCTTACCTGCTTACTTGGGCAGCCTGTATTCACATCGCAAGCAAGTCCTAGCAACCTTTGAAATCGTTTCTGTCCCATGCTTTCATTATCTTGTCCTTATCACGAGTAGAGAGGTGATGGCATGTGTGAAGCCGCGGCTGTTTTTCTCAGCTGGTCATTCGTTCAACAAACAAGCCTGCCACTCTCATTATCGAACGTCTTAAAGAGCAGAAAAAAGCATTATGACAAAGATATCTTTTTTTTTTCTTTGTTGAAATTCTCCAAGCAGGAGTTCTCCATAAGTTTACCCCTGCTCAAATGCGTGTAACATTCTTTTTACTTCGTGCAGTTCTTTCAACACTGTCTCTGTTCCAACTTTGACCGAAAAAGCATCGATGTTGCCCGTGAAGCTAATTTTGATAGGAAGGCACTAACTCATAACCTCCCTCGTCCTATTCTAAATCATCAGTTATTGCAAGGCCGCGGTAAGCAGCTTTAACGGTATTGTGCTGCTTCTACGATCAATTTACTTTAGGCGGTTATAATAGCGGATTGATGCATTACTTATGTCATTATTGTGGATGTAATGTTAACCATTATCTCTACATAAGCTAAACTTTATAATCAATTAGAGTTTGTGGTATTGACTTCGCCACCGCCAAGATCCTCCTCTAAAACGCAAAAGTTGAGACGAAAGGCAAGCGATTCCTCCAAGCATTTAGGGTGGCTCAGAGACGTAGCGCGCAATCAGTGACCTTGCCCCCGCTGTTCACTTGTTCGAACCAACGCGGCAGACAAAACCCACTCTGCCTTCCGGTTGCGCCAGGCGGCTCCGGCAGCTGCAGCGACAAGCACCCCGTTGTGGGCAAACTAAGTCCCAAAGCACGAACACTGAGGGAGTGGTAAAACGCGAAGCTAAAAAATGTAGCTGAATCTTTTGAAAAAACAATTTGTTGTGTAGCTAACAAGGAAAGTTTGAAGTGGCAATGCGGAAGATGATGTGTAGGTACAGAAAGAGCTTAAGACGGTAATTTTGAATATCACTACTTATAATAACAGGCTAAGGATGTTTACGTGACTTTGTGTGTGTGTGTGTGTGTGTGTGTGTGTGTGTGTGTGTGTGTGTGTGTGTGTGTGTGTGTGTGTGTGTGTGTGTGTGTGTGTGTGTGTGTGTGTGTGTTATTCGTAGAGCGTGTTCCAGCCAACCTCCTGGGCTTAAATTTTGCACAGTGCATGCTGTCCGCACGAAAGACCAACATGCAAAAGCACGAGTAGATTCGTTTAGTGGATCCCTCAGAAACTGCGAGTCAAGCGGATCCACTTTGCATTTGGGCTGCGAACTTGAGTCCGTAATTCCACTTTTTGTAGAGTCGTGAGTGTTTCTGCCAAGTAAATGTGCAAGCCGTTAACTTAGGACCAAAAAAGTGATCAAATGTCCACTACTTTACAAAAACGGCGCCAAAAAAATATTGGTTGCCTAAATGGTCAATTTGCCAAGGTTTGACCAGAGCTTTTGACGAGATTTTTGCACAGAGATGTAGCTCACGGTAACTGCTTTCTTACTGCAACTGTCAAGACACGGAAAAATCAAAAACCTATAAAAATTTGCGTTTGTTTTCTTGCAAAAAGTCGCATCCACGCGAAATCACCGATCTCATATAAAAAAGCTTTCGGAATGATAGTTGTTTACAATTTATTCGTGTTAGTCGGCATTGCTCGGTGAATTTCAATGCCATCATTGTGCGCGAATGAGTAGGGCCTAGATAGTGAACAGTGCGAGCCTCTGCGAAGCAGGGGTGACGCACTAGTAATTCTATATCTGCGAAGCGTTTGGGAAGTTATGGGTGTTTTAGTAGTATAATGAAAGTGTGGTTTAGGAGGGAAAATGACGACATGTGAACAACAACGTTGATGGGCAATACTCGAAAATGTTCAGATATATCAACTTGGAAATACAATGCTTGTTAATGCTTTACCTAAGCCTGTATACTTTTGAGTGAATACCGTGATTTTATGACTGTAAATGCACGAAGGATGACATAAAAAAGCTCATAATTTTTTTCTCAGAACATCGCAAATATAGAAGCATATCTAACATTAGCGTTCAAGGCTCTATCCATGGGTATACATTACCTTCTAAATTGCCACTTCGACTAAACGAACTTCCCCTTAAGCATTGTTTGGTGTAATTGACATGCGACCGCGAGCGATAGTTATGGACAGTTCGCGAACCACACGTAGAATGTATGTCGGATAGTGATTTCAGAGATTTTCTTGTCGTACCTCACCTTTGAAAGATTGAAACTTGTTGATGTTAAGAGATCCTTTTCTTCTATCGGTTGAAAGTTAGCTTTGATGCGAAAATTTTGTTTGAACGGTGTCTAATTGCCAGAAGTTAGATAAAAGGTTTTTGCTTTGAAGTTTTAAAATGTTCTGGTCTAGAACGCGGCATGCACCTTGAAGAGAGAAAGTTGTATGGACATTAGCAGAAGAGGTCAGTACAAACACTTCTGGCACCTCTTAAACTTTGCCTTTTTGAGTTTTCTTCTGAGAATTCCTATACTCGCACCTCTATAGTCTTTCCTGTAATGCTGTTCTGTCTGCATCGTACAAGTCGCTTGAAAAAATGCATTGAGTTCCTGCTTCAATAATTTCGCTTTTTAACAGCTCCTCCTGGTCCCCGAAGACCCTCTTTTTCGCACAAATTTTGTAACTGCAACTTCCCGTCCTCGCAACCATTTCGAAAACAAGTCGTAGAATTTTGTTAGGTCTTCCGCTGCAGGAGGAGTAACTAATGGTATGAGGCGCCGCTACGACCAGATCGAATTCATCGATTCCGCCTCTAAGCCAACCAAACCCCTCTCTCCGATGCCGGAGAATTGCTACCAGCGTAACCTGGGATTATAAAATCATTGACTTGGTAATCGGCTGGCCCCCGCCAGTCACTGTTAGTCTTGCACGCATTCAGTAGCCTCTTTGACATCGAAGTAGAGTGCGTTTGGCGCATGCCCGCAAAGGGCATTGAAGACACCAAGTCTTTTATTTTCCTTTATTCTTCATTCCGCTATAAGACCATCACAACATGATCTCCTCTAAAGCTGGCAATCCTCACGAAGGACTTTTTTCCCTTGCTGACCTATGGCGAGTTCTGCTGTGTTTCATAGAATTGTAATCAATTATTCAATCATTCGAAAGGTGGTTAAACGCAAAGGAAGAATGAAGGAATCCGAAGAAAATGAAAATATGAACTGCATTTTGGTCGGTAAGAGTGTCTGTCTTTGCGGAAGTTGTTTTGCTGAGCTTTGATTTCCGCCGCCGTTTCTCTTCTTATGAAAACCAAATGTTTAGGAAAGGCGGTAGCCGTTTTCAATTTCAATCCAAATTATGTCCAAACTTCCCATTTTTGTATTGCCCTTCAAAGGGTAAACCGTGCTTTATACTGAAGTCTTCTAACAGATTTGAGGCAGTTTCTGCGGTAGCATGCTTCATGTAGATGAAAAAGCATCATTTTGTATTGTTTTATTGTATTCATTTTGTTTTGTTGTATTGGCTCTCAAGGTTAAAACCGGCAGTGCTGGGTTAATGACTTTTGATCCTTCAAGTTCTCGGGTTGGAGTCCTAAAACATTTCAGGGTAGGGCTCGACGTTAGCAAAGCAAATAAACACCTGTACACCTGTAAGGAAATTGAATTCGCCACCTATCTTATGGGTAGGGGACTATATGTCGCCGAAAGTGGGTGGTCCCATATGGGCATCTGCAACGACCACGCGACCATGGATGTCATAGACATTGCGGATTTGTACCAGCAGTCCGCAAGAGCCTATCGGCGACACATAGTCCCCTATCGTATCTTATCATTTCTCCCTTATTCGTTTTTCCTTGATCAAAAACCAATTCCGTTGGCGCGCTTAAAGGCACCGTCCACCCTATGTTGAGAGTGTTGAGCTTTTGGCAGCATATAACAATAGGGCCTTCTATCAAGCCAATGCCCAAGTCGCAGTGCAAAATGTCACTTCGGAAGCGATAAAATCGCTCCGGAATAGCGAAGATGCACGAGGACCCCATCCATCCATGCCCGCCCATTTGTGTACGCCCATCCAATCACCGTTCCGGAAAGCCAGCCTGTGGGTCCTGCGGAATGGGGACTGTCGGGGTTTTCGCGGATTCTCGGCTTCATATTTGGAATAGGGACATGAGAAGGCCCCGAAACGAATAGAAACCTGGAAGTCGAGAATCTGGGTGGACGGCGCCTTTGAAGGCAGTGTCCGGGCAAAAAGTCGATTTTGAGATTTTGTGCTTACCCGGTCCTATTCACTATGCTGAATCCGAAAATCCACATTAGAGAGCGCGAAAACAGCGGAAAAGAACTCTAGCAGGAGGGAAATCAGAAGTGGGCGGGATCTTCC
This sequence comes from Cylicocyclus nassatus, assembly GCA_958299035.1. NCBI lineage: Eukaryota > Metazoa > Nematoda > Chromadorea > Rhabditida > Strongylidae > Cylicocyclus > Cylicocyclus nassatus. The sequence continues at coordinate 13,116,988 of CATQJL010000001.1, read as the reverse complement.
CCATTGCGGATTCACGCTCCAAGCTTCCGGAGCGATCTTCTCGGTCCCGATTTCAAGTCATGCATTTGCACCTGGCCTGTGGAGATCTCAGGGCGCTAGCGAAATTGATAGTCGCTTCAGAAGCCGGAACCACGAAATTCACAGTGGGGAGGATCCCGCCCACTTCTGATTTCCCTCTTGCGTTAGAGCTCTTTTTTGCCGTTTCCGCGCTTTCCAATGTTGATTTTCGAAGTCAGTCTGGCGAATAGGCCCGAGTAAGCACAAAATCTCAAAATGGACTTTTTGCCCGGACACTGCCTTCAAGGGTTGGGTCAGACTGCGCGACATAAACAACATAAGCCTCATTCTTTTCTTGTGCGTACCCTCGCAGTTTGACTTAACCCTTATTCGCGACGGCTGTGAGGGTCCTTCTATCACTCTCACTCTCAAACCGGTAAGCCGTAACATTGCTGCTATTTCGCCTCCCGACACAGAGAGGGGGGGGGGGGGCTGCAGATATTAGGGGTACAGAGTTGTGATTTGTGTAAAACTTATGAAAGTCTACGAAAATTAAAGTTGTCACTCTCAGGTGGCACTTCCAGTTTATGTAAAGGACTACCCATTGAAGAGTGGCCATCGGGAAAAATAGTGAAGCACGCTTTTAGATCTTTCAAAAAGTTTGTTCTCAACTTCTCGGCGCGTACGCGTGCCATATAGTCCTTATCACTTTGATTGTGGAGCTAGTTTGTCAAAAATTCTGAACTTCAATATCCTGCTCATAGTTGGTTTTGTAAAAATACATTCCATTCACAAGCTAGCGCAACAGCTTTGCATGCTTGCCTGGTTCATGACTTTGCCTTTCTTTCAACTCTTCCATCAAAAACACTAGGATTTCGCATGATAACAGTCTCAAAGCATAATTGTCTTCCTCTTTTCCATTGCAAAGCAGACAATGAGCCAAAGCTCCTTCACCTGAGTACTTCCGTATTACATTCAACATCACTTTAATGGGTGATAATTTTTTTGTTACACATTGGATTTTTCTCAGAAGTTGTTGTAAAGACTCATGTCGAAAGCATGATGACGTGGTACAAAAGTCTACCTAATGGCAACGTCACATTTGCAATCCGCGCGCTGAACATCAGCTTATGACCGGAAGTTTGTTTCATTAATTAGTTATGATAGTGCAGCTACCTAGAGCAATGTCTAATTTCTGATTCAACTAGCTTGGCAGCTGGAAGGCGGGGCCTTGTGGCCTGATGAAGGCTGCTCGCGTACGCGATGCAGTATGCGTCTCTACCGGCGCTTGCTCTCTAATCATTACTTACACTTAATTAGGTCATGAAGCCCCGCCTTCCAGCAGTTAAGCCAGTTGAATCAACACGTACACTTCCTCATTTGAGGTGAGGCGCACAATGGCATTTCAAACAAGGAAACTTTTATGAAAAAAAAATAGAAATTGTTTTGATTTTTTCAATATCATATTAGGTCATTCCGAAAGTAATTTCGCTTTTTTCAAACGGACGCCACATGTGATGGAACAAATATTTCTAAGAGATCTTGGTAGCATTCGATGCAGAATTTCATTCTCTTTCCAGTAATGGTGAAATCTTTGCAGCTCATTCATAGAGCTTTCGGAAAATAACCAAACCCATGCTTTTTGAGATGCTCAAGTTTCACAATTTTTCTAAATGTGTACATCAATCCTCCAAAGGGGTCCAAGTAACGATTCGATAGAGCAAACCCTACAAGGTACAAAACGATTTTTTCCTCCTTCACAAAACTCCTCAAAATTTGTTAATAGAATTTTGATTGGTGCTACCGATTACCATTCTTGGTCAACTCAAACATCGTAGAACATCAAACGCTTAACAGCTCGAGTGTCATTCGATGCAGCTTGATCTCCTCTTTCTATTAGATGTTTTTTGTTTCCCTTTCATGAAGTTTTTGCGTACAAAATCATCATAATTCATATTTTCGGATGCGTTCTGGGCTGTACCCGGAAAATTCGAAAGTAGAAATTTCGATTCCGTAAACCCCCATTCGCTTTGCAAAATTGGTGTTAAATCGTGACTCCATCTTGGAAGTTTCAAATTCCGAAGACTTATTGGTGTTTGATGCGAATTTGGCTGACGTAGGCCTGTCAAAATTCGATGGTTTCAATAATAAATATTTTAAGAAATTATGGCGAGATATAAAAACGAGAAAAAAGTCAGGCCATGTCCTATGAGGTTTGCTCTATCGAATCGTCACTTGAGCTTCTTCGGAGGGTTAATGTAAGAATTTAGAAAAATGGGGAAACTTGAGCATCTCAAAAAGCATGGATCGCAGACTTTCGTAATTTTTCAAAAGCTCATTGACTGTGCTGCAATAATTTTATAATCCTCAGAAAGAGGAAGAAATTCATCGAATGCTATCAAGTTCTCTTAGAAATCTTTGTTCCATCTCATGTGGCGTCCGTTTAAAAAAAGCGAAATTACTTTCGGAATGACCTAATATTTTACACAACGCACAAAGAAATTGTAAAACAGAAAGTTTTTGAGAAATTTTTGATTTTTTGGATATTTTCCTACTCCTTGATTTTGAGATGGCATAAGCACCAAAGTGCCGCCATAAGAGAGATAGTGTCAAATACAATTTAAAAAATTATAAGAGAAGGAAAATATAATGAAGAGCAAAGAAATAAATCAAAGAACAAGAATGTGAATACTCGAACGTACTTAGAAGTTGTCGTAGGCTTGCTGCTTATCTATGCATTCACGGCATTAATCGTGTTGGTGAGTAGACCTGTCTCTGTTCTATGTATGAACCAAGTTCAAAGGTTTTCGCTTCCGGAATTTTTCAGAATTAAGAAGAATGTAACAGAAATTATCCGCCAATCATTATCATAAAGATTTTCAGAACAAACAAGGAGAAAATGATCTTTGATAAATTGCTTAGATTAAGTTGCATATTGTTGCTGTTGCTCTTCTTTCATACATATCCATATTCAGGTACTTTTGCTTAATTGTACATATCATCCCAAAAGTTCTGTCGCACCGTTTCTGAATTTAACAAATCCTTGCTATCTCGAAGGAGATGTAATGCGTATAGCAGACTCTAGTGGCTTTTCAACATCCACGTAATGCAGTGGAAACTATTACTTGAATTTTCAATTCCAGTGCTTTTTTTGCAAAAATCTGAAGCTGAGACAGAATCTAGAACAATTGCATGATGAATTGTGCTTAGAGTTATAATTTTGGAAAAACAAAACAACAAAATGAGCTTTCTGTTTTTTCTCGAGAATCACAGTTATTTGTGAACAATTAGCACAATGACTGTTTTTGAATCAAACATTAATAAGATGAAACATATTATCCTCCTTATGTTGCAAATACGACGTGTATGTTCGATAGATGCTAAAGCCCTTCAAGGTTATAATGCGCATAAACTTTCCTCTGAGCAAAACCGATCTCATAATTCGTTGGGAAAGCAAGAAAATGAATTTGCAAACGGTGCAAACTTTCAGCGAAATATAGTGCAAGAAACTTTACAGATACGTTTTCAAAGTTCTGCTTAAAGCCATCTTATTCTGGTAATGGTACTCTCGAGGTAACGATGTTATTTTTTAAGAATTCTATAAATTATTGAGTAGTTTCCTAAAAGGCGATTTTCTATGACGCATATCTGTTTAGGGCAATGCAAAGTGTACAGTTGCTTACCCCAGAGAAACTAAAGATGCTATAGAAGCCGAAGATTTTTGCCAGTCGGCATCGCCCTATACCTTGACTTCCTCCAAATATGGAAAGAATACGACTTGTGTTCATGGTGAGCGATTATCACTAAAGAAAAACTCTCAATACCTGCGAGCATCTGTTTTTTAGAACAAAAGCTATCATGATAAGCTTTTCATCTGCTAAATCATCTCTGAATGGATTAGTAGAGCACAAAAAATACAATATAAGTTAGCCAAGAGGCCACACGTACTCAGGATAACCTATTGTTTTCTAAGAAGCAGGCATTTCAACCAGTATTGTTATCTTTTGTAGATGTGTCCAACATATAGTAAGGACAGATTTTGTAACATCATTCTAAAAAGGTTGCTACGACGGGTGCGTAGCAAGTGTTACCCAGGCAGCCGCCTGGTGCCGCAGCCAGCCGCCAGGACTGGCACCAACGCCGCGGCTGAGCTACCGTAAGCGCGCTCTCGTCGTCCGCAATCTCTCGCAGAGAGATTTTCGCAGCAGCCTCGCACCTCATCGCGCTGAGGTGCGAGAATTCCCTCAGAGGTCCAGCTACTGCCACATATTATATATCGATCAACACAGCGGAAAATTTGTAGTTTATTAGTGATATGCATTACAAAAAATATACAAAAACAAAAAAAAGTTAAATAAATAAAAAAACACAAAAAATCACAAAAAAAACCTCATAAGCCACACGATTTGCTTTGTCTTTATTTCTGTCCATGGGTATACAGTTGTGACTCAAGAAGCATAGATCTTGTTCAAATAAATCATTGTTTACCTAAAGAGAAATCTTTTAAAAGTCAGCTAACCGTTATCTACATACCGCAGTAGAAGTATATTTCTTGTTTTGTCTCCTACATCCGCGACAAGTATAAAGTGCCGTGTCGGTCCTTAAAGTTTTTTTGTGATATTGAAAAACGTAGCAAAGGTGAGAGCCTAGGACATCGTATACTCAGCGGCTAAAGAGTAGAGCTGGCTCGTAGCAGGTAGTAGATTCTGGGATTGATAAATTTTCAAAAAGATTCGGTAACAAGCAAAAAATCAAAAATTACTTCCAAAAGCGACGGATTTTCTACATAGGTAATTTGAGCAAGATGCTCAGACTGAAGGCTGCAAAGCTGAGAGTTTGACATCTCGAATCTTAGCTGCCCAGCATCATTTCATCTTTTATACCTCCATATGTGGCACAGTTTTTCTAATTGACCTAGTTGGTGTTAGAACTCTTCTGCCCCAAAGGTCACAACGAATTGTGCCAAAAAACCATTCAACAGTCAATTTTATATTTGAATTTACTCCACGATATTATGCTTTCAATTTAATTTTGTAATCATTCCATCAATTTATTTATTTAACTTTTTTTTGTTTTTGTATATTTTTTGTAATGTATGTTACTAATAAACTACAAATTTTCCGCTGTGTTGATCGATATATAATATGTGGCAGTAGCTCGACCTCTGAGGGAATTCTCGCACCTCAGCGCGATGAGGTGCGAGGCTGCTGCGAAAATCTTTCTGCGAGAGATTGCGGACGACGAGAGCGCGCTTACGGTAGCTCAGCCGCGGCGTTGGTGCCAGCTCTGGCGGTTGGCTGCGGCACCAGGCGGCTGCCTGGGTAACACTTGCACGCCTCCCATGTTACGACTATAAATCTGTAAATGGCAACAAAGCATGTTTTGTTCTAAAGAAAACAGAAAAACGCTCATTTTCGGATAAAAGGCCTTGATCCGAATGAAAGTGTACGTTTTGAGCTCGCGAAGATAAGGGAACGACTGGACTGCCTATAACTTTTAAATAAAGTGCGGTGCTACACTCCAACAGTGGCGCATCTTCGTGGCGCTTGCGCCTGGCTCTCCATGTGTGCATCTACCTTTGACAAAAACAACCTTGTTTCTTTTTTTGCCTTCTTCCGGCTTCACTGCTTGCTTTACCGCGCTTATTTGAAGCATAAGCCGTCTACTACATCAAATGCATATGTCAATAGTCAAAGCTTGCCCTAAATCAACGCGCGACCACCATTCTCATGTTGAAGAGAGAGCACGTTGTCAAACGCATTAAAGTGCCTTAGAAGGACACTGTGTTCAAACAATTTTCTTTGTTATTATATTTATTTCCACATCCTCTACAACTCAGTCTGTTTCATTGCAAGCAAGCTATCTTTAGAGAATCACTTCTTGAAATTATCTTGGAATCTGTACCCAGCACAGGTGCGATAAGATGAGAATGACTCTTCCAGGGTGAAGGGGGTCACAGTGGTCGCAGCCCCTCCAGGGTGAAGGGTGTTTTACTTGGTAGAGAAATTATAAAATGTCAACGGAAGGGGGGGGGGGGGAGGGAGCCATCATTTATTCTAGTCAAAGTTCATAATTTCTAACTTCTTGCCATCCCTGTTTGTCTTCTTTCTGAAATGTGAACCGATATGCTGTTGGATTAGCACACAATTATATTTCTTACCAGCACCTTGTACTTTTTACATTTGCTTTTCCCTTTTTTACATTGCCCTGCCTTTTTTTACCATAGAAGATGTGCATGCGAGAACATTTGTTTCGGAAAGAGTTGGACAATTTTTAAGCATTTACGAATTTTTTTTAAGAAATTCGGAAAAATCCGTAACTTCTGAAGAGAACATCCTGTACGCCGCGATAGTCACCATTGAAACCGCCTCGTTTTCTGCTTTCAGAAAATGTACACTTTGTCTGGGGTCCGTTAAAAAAATTGCCTGGGTGAAGGGTGTCCTAGTGATTTCTGGAAATTTTCGAGTTTTTAACATAGAAAAATTCATATCTTTTTTTGAACAAATTGTACGCCGGGATGGTCACCGCTGAAACCGTCTCGTCTTCCGCTTTCAGAAACTATATACTTTGCCTGAAGTCCATTAGAAAAAGTGCCGGGTGAAGGGTGGGTGAGACTTTTGTAATGGGAGTGCTCAAGTAGACGTCTTTTTATAATACAATGGTAAAAAAGCCTGTACTTGAGCACTCCCATTATAAAAGTCTCACCCATCCTTCACCCGGCACTTTTTCTTGCGGACCCCAGGCAATGTATACATTTTTTGAAAGCGAAGGACAAGACGGTTCCAATGGTGACTATCTCGACGTACAAAATTTTTATCTACAAAATTTATGGATTTTTCTATGTTGAAAACTCGAATATCTTCAAAATTCACCAAGCACACCCTTCACCCAGGCACTTTTTTGAATGGATCTCAGGCATGCTAGATATTTTTTGAAAGCGGAGGACGAGGCGGTTCCGATAATGACTATTTTCTTGCACCAGCTATTCATCTGCAGTAGTCACAAAATTTTCTATTCTAAAAACTCGAAAATTCCCAGAAATCACTAAGCACGTCCTTCACCAAGCACTTTTTTGAATGGATCTCAGACATGCTATATATTTTTTGAAAGCGAAGAACGAGGCGGTTCTAATGGTGACCATCTCGCCGTAGATGATGTTTATCTACAAAAGTTATGAATTTTTTATGTCAAAAACTTGAAAATCTCCAGAAATCACTACTCACACCGTCACCAAGCACTTTTTTCAACAGACTCCTCCTTTCCTATACATGAACAATTCACGTACAAACATCTCCTTTGCTCAATCTTACCTCACTGTTGATTTTTTTCTCGGCTTTTGGTGAAGGGGGTCACGTTGGTCCCGGCTTAGGGGTGAAGAAGGGGTGAGAAAATTCTCACACTATCGCATCTGTGGTACCCAGAGCGATAATTCTCGATGAAGACAGTAAATACAGTCTGTTCCAATCGAGAAGAGGCTGAGATAATGGCTAAAAATCTCGCGTTCGCAACGCTAGCGATTTTCACATTATTTTGCGCTGCGACTGCTGCACAAAATGTTAAAGGCAGCATCCAGGCACATCTAGCCCTATGGCGATTTTACGTGGAAAGTAATTTTGGGGCCCTAACTAAGGCACTGCCCAAGCGGCAGCGCAGGTGAATCACTAACGGTTGACATATGCGCCTCCGAACTGGACCCCAGAATCGCACTCGCATGGATTCATGGCAGTTTCGCGCGAGGACCCACGCGTTGCGTCATGAATCCATGCGAAATACGATCTCGGGGTCCACTTTCGAGGGGAATATATTAGCCGTTAGAGCACTACCTGAGCTGCCGGTTGGGCAGTGGCTTAGTTAGGGCCCCAAAATTACTATCCGCGTGAGATCCCCATGTGTCCAGACTTGCCTGGACGCTGCCTTTAAGAAAAGACAGAGGTCAAGGAAAGAATGAAGGGACATAGGTCTTAACATGACCGCTTACAGCAAACCGCAGACATGGCGCAAAACCATGCCGCTGCTGGCGCACATCAGCTCAATTTTCATTTTTATCTCAACCAACTGGGAAAGACATGCTGCCTAACTGTTCCCCTAAACAATCGAAGCGATTTCACCAATATTAACAAGTGAGCTTTTATTGGACAACGAACATAGATTAGTGCATGCACGCGTTTAAATGGGAAATACCACATTTTGGACAAAAGAAGGCACTGATTTTTTTGAGATTGTTTGCGGTCAGCCTACGGGCTTTCTCTCCCGCGAGATGCCTGTACGCCAGTAAGGACTCGCGCTCAACCTAAATATGTATTGTCTTTTTATTTCAGTGTTGAATATTGATTGGTGATTCATGCAGTGCCCAGACAGTATCTGCGCAGGGCGTAGAATCTTGACTGGTGATTTTGCAGTGCCAAGACAGTATCTGCGCAGGGCGTAAAAACATTCATAGTGCCCGCTCCATCATTTGTTCTTGCACAAGTGTTGCCACAGAAGGAACAGAAGGCTATGTGAACCCTGAAAATCTTAGCCCATAACCAGTTTGATCCAGGGCCCGGCACGAGGTGGGCAAATGACAAGCTGGAAATCGTTTTTGATGAAAAAAGCAAGAGCGAAATCGTTTTTGCGGGTCTGGGGCGGAGCCCCGGAAGAAGATTCCAAGTACAAGCAAAAGAAGGACAAATTATGTTTATTACCTTATACATCTAATACAGAAGAAGAATTAGGCTGGAAACTAAGTTTTGCAACTGGTTTCATGACTTCACTCTCTTTGGATATGGCGCACTCAAACTTTGGCATTATGTAGAAGACAAGGTGAGCTACAAGAGGGCACAAATTGTCTGAATTTTAAACACGAAATAGGAAAGTTTTAGGCGTTTTTCGAAAACTAGTGAAATTTGAGAATTTTTGGGGTTTCAAGCTAAAATGGAGCCTTTGGCAGCCTAGACCATGCGAAGTAATCCGGATTCGTCTACAAGTTATTGCTGGAGGTTGACTCCTTTGGCCTATTAAGAAAAAAACAAAATTTAGGGGCATGTCGGGATTTGGCGTCCTCATAAAGTATAACGAGTCGATGTCCGCAAGAACTGCTAGGGACGACCATCAATGACTGAAGAGTCCGAAGCTCAAATTCCGCCGAGACTTTACATAGTAAGGTTATTTGACCTGCCAAACGCGAATATCACATTCATTTCTTGAATTAACGCCTTTTTTCTTGTTTAGGGTGAGACCCCATATCGTACACCTACAGTAATCCTACAAAAAGCCCTTATCACGCAATTTCACTATCATTTTCGTGATCAGCATCTCGGATAACACCCCTATGCCAAGTTTCAGCCAAATCCGTCAAACTTTGAATTTTTCCCCTTCATACCATGCACCTACCGTAACCCTCATTGTGACGTCAGAATTTGGTAGGACAGAGCTGCGCTTGTAGCTTACGTAATGACCAACGCAGTGGCAAAATTTGAGTGTGCCATGTTGAGTAGAGGGAAGTCATGAGACCAGTTGCAAAACTTAGTTTCCAACCTAATAGTAGCCATAGGCTGGGTTCATACTATACTTGGGTCCGAATCGAATAGAAATTCGATCATTCGAATAAAACATTCGAATATATTCGTATTCGAAATTCGATATTCGGAGTTCTTCCATTTTCGAATAATATTCGAAACTCGAATAATTGAGAAAACGGGGTTTCGATTAAAATTCGAAACTCGAATAATCAAAAAACGAGGTTTCGAATATCATTCGAAAACTCGAATAATCAAAAAACGAGGTTTCGAATATTATTCGAAAACTCGAATAATCAAAAAACGGGGTTTCGAATAGATTTTATTCAAATGTTTTATTCGAATGTTTATTCGAATTCGTATTCGAATGTACTCCGTATTCAGATTATTCGACTTTGTTGCAGAGCCGACTGCTGAGTGTCAAGCTCACTTCGTCCGCGTTTTTTTTCGCAAAACTCGGTAATGCATCTTTTGCAACCGGTATACCTTTGAACCGTATGAAGAGTCGCATTCTTCCGACTGCTTGCGACAATGAAAAAATATGTGGATTTTGGTTGATGTTTGTCCGATCAACGAGATTGTTCGCACTGCTATTGGCACCAAATCAGCAGAGAAGATATCAAATTCAAGCTCATGTTCTGAGTTCATACTGAATTGAAATGGCTGTTCTTCTTTCTTTGCATTGCTCATGCTTGCGGTACGCAAAGCCCACACTAGTGAGCACTCTTGCTCGCATAAATTATTGCAAAACTGCCTATTCGTTACCTTGGAGTTTTTTGCGAATGTGTATATTGAGTAAAGGACATCGCAGTTGTAGTGCAGGATTAGACGGTTTAGATCGCCGTACGCGATTTGCTAGTTACGAGATGTCTTCAGATGTAATGGCAGCTTACCACAAATGCTTAGCGTGTACAACATACTAAAAAGATAAATGCCCTGCATTCTGTACTTTCATTTCATTTCATTTCATTTCATTTGTACGCTCAAGGCGTTCCATAAAAAAAAGACACATCAAGAAGTTAGTAATACAGCGGAAACGAACAAGACATGTAAACAAATGCAGACATCATCATGTCAGTCCGAGTCTGGTCCTAATCAGACTAATGTGAGAAGATAAAACTGCTTGCACTGAATATGTTGGTAGGCTAATAGATAAGTATGCAGATGTAGGCATGAGATTCATCACTCCAAAACTTTGAATCCATGGAGATGGGACGCATGCCCCCTCGTTGCCAGCGGAACGATCTTTAGTCACTCTTAAAAGCAATCCGGCGGCTTATAAGGCAGGTCTACTGCCTCAGGTATAATAACCATAACCCAACCTAGCCGGAATGCTGGGGAGGCCCAATGACCCCAAAGGTGAAACGATTCTCATTGAATCCATTTGTTGAAATAGGAAGCTGTACGATTGACTACTAGATAGCTGAACGAAAAAGACTCGGACTGAGATGCTGATGAAACTGTGTTAGTAACTAGAACAAAACGAGTACACCAAAAATAAAAGTTTGACGCAACATGAGGAGATACACGAGAGGCGTCAAAGAAATAATTTACAGCCACAACTGAACCCGCAAGTCAATGCAAGATCACCGAGCACCTGAAAAGACAGGTTTTAGAGGTAAAATGGAGAAGAAAGGTGATAGAAAACAAAGCCCAAAGCGATTACATCCGCCATCATAGCACGTCCAAAGCACCCAATGGAAGCCCAAAAGGTCTAATGCAGATGGCTTGCCCTGTCATGCAACACTAATCAGTGTTAGCGATACTTGACAAGTCAAGCCTTCTCAGTCTACTCCTGAAAATATGACTACTCTCTGCACTAGTGGTCTCAACCGGGAGGTGCGAAAGCCACCTAGCCTGTAGAACACGTTGTTGAACATCAGCAAGTATCTCTTGCGCCGGATTCTTGGATATTGCAAGTTAAAAGAGTCTGACCTTCCGCTTGTAGGAACAAAAATCCAGTATTTACTGGCTTTTAGCTTGTTCTCTCTTCTCAGAACTTGAAAACAGAATACAAGATCCAAGAAAGCACGCCGGTTTGTTGAGGATTTTCAAAATAGGTTTTGGACAATTTGAGTATTGCCATACCACGTCGCCACTGAAATGCCTGCAGTATGCCCGGTGTTATAGGGGCATTCGTGCTCGCTTCGCGGAGGAAACCACATGCCTTCGTAGCTAAAGGCTGCTGCATGACGAAGGCGCAATGGCGATATTAGTTGAGCGTGCGCGAACGCGACTTGCGCGTATCCTCATCGCTGTAGATCCCGCAGCTCATGCGCTCCGCGGCTAATAAAGCCGCGTTCGCGCCCGAAGATATTGCGCCTTCGTCATGCAGCAGCCTATACCGTCGCCTTCGTAGCTACCTGCCTTCAAGCTACGGGACTGGGAGTCGGTACAAGGGGGGTAAATGAGGGTGCTGATTATGGATAAAAATTTACTTTATCGATTTTATCGATTTTTGGGAAATCTTGAGCTACGAGGTTGAGAATTGGTACAAGGGGGTAATGAGGGTGCTGATTATGGATAAAAATTTACTTTATCGATTTTATCGATTTTTGGAAAATCTTGAACTGCGAGATTGGGAGTTGGTGCAAAGGGGTAAGTGAAGGTGCTGATTAAAACCGAAATTTTTTTTATTGATTTCAGCAATTTTTGGAAAATTTTGAGCTAGGAGTTGGTATAGAGGATACTAGGGGGCTGATTATGATTGGATCGGCTTTAGCCAGATATGTCGGCAAGTTTGAGATGTGATTGCTTTAGTTATTCGATAAATCATTCGAATATTTATTCGAAATTCGACTTCCAATGTTCGAATATATTCGATATTCATTCATTCGATATTTTTGATTTTCCGAATTTATTCGATATTCATTCATTCGATATTTTTGATTTTCCGAATTTATTCGAAATTCATTCATTCGATATTTTTGGTTTTCCGAATTTATTCGATATTCGTTTATTCGAAATTTTTCCTTTTCGAATTTATTCGATATTCATTCATTCGATGAAAAATTATCGAATTACCCAAGTATAGTTCATACTGATTCGCATGTTTCGGAACTGTTCCCGCACAGTTCCCGCACTGTGCTGGAAGTGTTCCGGAATTGTGCTGCATGCGCTGCAACCGCCCCGCAAGCGTTTTGAACGGCGAAATTTGGAGAATTTTGACCGCTTTCAACGGTATCTCTTCCAGATTTCTCTCACTTTCGCCTTACTCCTCTACCCCGCTTTTCCTAGTGATGAGAAAAGCTGTGAACTTGAAGCGGGGTCGAGGAATGAACGTTATTCTTCTCTACTTATCCGAAACATGCGTACGAAAAACAACAGCGTTTTCTCTTTAACTTCGCTTCAAGTTCGCAGCTTTTCTCATCGCTAGGAGAAGCGGAGTAGAAGAGAGAACGGAGAAGCAACGATATGAAAAAAGGAAAGGATCTGAGAATGCTCAAAAACGAAATTCATCAGGTAACAAGAGCGGAGTTCCCATTTCCGCATTTTCAGAATGTTGGCATGTCCTAATTCGAGACGGATGCCTGCGAAAACTACGCAGCGGCTTCCTGGAACAAACGGAATAGTTTTAGCGAAAAGAAAACGAAGCGAAAATGGACAAGGGAAGGAACAGACATTCTGTCAGATACGCCGAGCAGAAAAGAGCTTATTCCTCAACTCCGCTTCGAGTTCGAAGTTCTGCTGATCAAAAAGGGAAGCGGGATAGAGGAATAAGGATAAAATGAGAGGGCATCTGGAAGAAAAACCGCTGGAAACGGTCAAAATTCTCCAACTCCCGCCGTTCAAAACGCTTGCGGGGCGCTTGCAGCACATGCAGCACAGTTCCGGAACAGTTCCAGCACAGTGCGGCCTGTGCGGGAACAGTTCCGGAACGTGGGAATCAGTATGAACCCAGCCATAAGCCTCAACGCACAGCAGAGTTCGCGAGCTACGCCGCGCCGCCGCTAATTGCCGCGTGCGCGACGTCGCATGAGCGATGCCGTTGAACAGTATGATTACATTATCAGTTCTTATTGCAGGCGTAACGATATAGCACCTTACGTAAGCTAACGAAGAGAGGCTAGGAGAAACAAAGTATGAAATATTATAAAAAACTTATATGAATGGGAGATGTAATAAGCATTTTTTCCAAAAATTTTGCAAAACTGGTAAACGAAAAAGTGAATTCAAATGGCTCGTTTGCAGCGCACAGATGACCATACGGTATGAAACTTGGTAGGTGCATGAACACGGGCCTACAGGGCTTAATTTAGAAGTTTCATTGAAAAATTATGTGACTGAAGGTTGTGGCAAGCTTCTATCTTGAAATTTCCCACTATCAAGAAAATGGAAAAATGGCTCGTTTGCAACGCAGAGGAAACGAAATCGCGCGAGACGTGGAGCGTATACGCGCAGTAGGACTAAGGGACAATGTATGAAAAATTATGAAAAATTTATGTGAATGAAAAGCGTGCCCAACTTTTTTCCAAACTAGGTGGGCAATTGCCCACCTAATGCCCACCTGAGGTGGGCAAAACTTCCGTCTCACATAATTTTTCAAAATTTTTTACATAAATCTCTTCTACACCTAAACTTTACTCTATGGTTGAATTTTGGTTTCAAAACTCCCCCTCTCCTCTGTACTATAGTCAAAATAGGATCAGCGGCACCCTTTCTTACTGAGGAAAGCGCGCCCCAATCGATCAATATGCGCGGGAACCGCGTCACTCAGTCCTATAACCAGTTTCTCATGTTTCTCCTTGTATTATCTTGTAGGACAGCTATTTTAACGTCGTTTTGATGTTTTGTTTTCTTTCTAAATGTCAGTGGATAGTTTATTTTTTGGTAAAGTATTCAGCACCGCAGGCTTCGCCCAAAAGCGCTCGAAAGCGCCCATACCTTTTTGGTCTCTCTTCATATTTCTCATCTCTCTTAACATACTTTTCGATAGCATGTTAACTTGCTGACCTTTAGGCTAGCGTGGACGTGTGAAGCGAGGAAGGTGAAGAGAGAATAGAATAATTTAAGCGCTTTTGGGCGCTTTGAGCAAGTTTGGCCGGTGCCTGCGTTGCACAAGCAGAAAACATCGTTTTTTGGCTCAAGGGGATATTCGTAAAAAATTTTTGGAATCAAAGGGGAATTCGTTTTGAAAAACCATTTGCCCACCTCGTGCCGTGCCCTGGTTTGATCTACTTTCTCAGACCAGAGGTTTAAAGGCACTTCCACCCTAAGTTGAGGGTGTTGAGCTTTCGGCAGTATATTATATTAGGGTCCCCTATCAATCCAATGCCCAAGTCGCAGCGCAATGCCGCTTCGGAAGCGAGAAAATCGCTTCGGAATAGCGAAGATGCACGAGGACCCCCATCCAAAAAAAATTAATGGCGAGTGTGTTGTGGCGAATGTCCGCCCTCCCCATCCATGCACGCCCATTTGTGCGCGCCCATCCAATCAACGTTTCGGGAGGCCGGTCTGTGAGTCCTCCGGAACGGGGATTGTCGGGGTTTTCGCGTATTCTCGACTTCGCATTCGGAATCATGAGAAGGCTCTGAAACGACAAAAATGTGGAAGTTAAAAATCTGGGTGGACAATGCCTTTAAGCTACAAAAACCACAGGCGTAGCAGCACAGTAGTACCAACACAATTTTATTCGTTATAGTCAAAAAAACAATTTTTTTCCAGAAAGAGGTTTCGCTTGTGATGATGAGGAGCAAGAACTCTACGATAATTGTTTAATAGTGGTGGAACGTAAAGGCAAATTTTTCAATATCACACCGTGTCCAAAAGGATACAACCTACACGTCGTTGAAGGAAAAGATGAAGCAAAATGGATTGCTGGTAAGGAAACGCATTTTGAGACCCTGGCCCCCACGCGATTTCAGTCACAGCGCGATTTGGCAAACGTCCACCTGTCGTAAGCGCATTCTGAAAGTACAGAAGAAAGAAGACTCACTGAAGCCATACACACTTAGTATTTTTAATCTGCAATGTTAGATTTGGAGGCATGTGCCAAATTGTTGTCAGATCGCGAGATCAGATCACAGACTCATCAATCTGTCGTTGAAGTGCGTAACTGACTTGATAGCGACTAGCGATACTGACAAAGGATAGGTCAAGATGAATTGGCCGATTTCAATAAGCTGCATAAGGCTGGGTTCATAATGATTTGTTCCGGAACTTTCCCGCACAATTCCCGCACTGGCTGAAACTGTTCCGGAGCTGTGTTGCAGCCGCCCGCACGCGTTTTGAATGGCAAGAATTGGAGAATTTTGACCGTTTCCAACGGTTTTTCTTCCAGATCTCGCTCATTTTGGCCGTATGCGACAAAAGTGTGTTCTTGTGCTCGTCCATTTTCTCTTCTCTTTACTTTTACACAGGCCTATTCTATTTGTTCCAGGAAGCCGCTGCGTAGTTTTTATAGCCATCTGCCACGAATCAGGGAGTGCGGGCAATTCTGAAATTGCATAACTTGAGACTTTTCTTTTGTTTTCTAAACGAGTTTTGTTTTTGGACATCCTCAGCCCCTTTTCTTTTTCTCGTTGCTTCTCCGTTCTTTCTTCTATCCCGCTTCCCTAGTGATGAGAAAAGCTGCGAACTTGAAGCGTGATTGAATGACCTTGTTTTAATCCATGTATCCGGGCAGATGGGTCTTCGTGCGCTCGTTCGTTTTCTCTTCCATTCTTGTTCAGACCTACTTCATGTGTTTGAGAGACCTGTTTATGTCCCTGTCCATACAGATGCGAGACTACGCAGCGCCTTCCTAGAACACATAAAGTAGGTCTGAACAAAAATAGCGAAGAGAGAATGGACGAGCGCACGAAGGCCCATCTTCCCGGACACATGGAGCAGAACAGCGTTCAATCCTCAACACCGCTTCAAATTCACTGCTTTTCTCATCACAAAAAAAGCGAGGTAGAAGAATAAGGCCAAAATGAGAGAAATTTGGAAGAAAAACCGTCGAAAAAGGTCAAAATTCTCCAAGTCCAGGTGTTCAAAAAACGTGCGGGGCGGCTGCAGCGCATGCAGCATAGTTCCGGAACAGTTCCAGCACAGTGCGGGAACTGTGTATGAACAGTTCCGGAACATGGGAATCAGTATGAACCCAGCCTAACGTTGAAACCCCGTAGTAGCTTACAAGGGAAGTATATTAACTTAGCTTCGCCTGTCGAGATAATACACATATATTTGGAATCAGATTGGAACGCTGATTTCAAAAATGCTGTTCCTAGCTGCTTAGCTTTACTCTGAAGCAAATTATGGCCTTCTTTCTGCAAAGGGTTTTCATGCTTTTCAAGCTACGATGCTACGGTGTCGGCGGGTGGCTTTGTAATTGTATAATGCTCCCTTTCAAAATCGAAAGGATTGATCTGATGTTAGTAACATCCTAGCATTTTTTTCAAGCAGATTCTTATCTACACGCCGTTTTACGATATCCGTAATTTTGTTGATTAGGCTCTCGCCAGAGTGCCGAGGCAACGCTAGCGCTGCGTCAGTGCCGAGCCAGCGGAGAGCTAGCGCCGAGATGTCCTTGATGTCTCCCGATCGATACACGTGCATTTCGGGCGGGGCTAACCTTCTTAGTGCTCAGCCAGGTAAATGCACCGACTACTAATTAAAATCTCTGTCAAAAGCTCCGGTAGCGCTTTGCAGGCATAGGGTCAGCTTCCCGGCCCGAACGAAATGCACTGTATTGCTCGAAGCGCTGGGAAAGCTCGGCGCTAGCTTGGCGCCGGCGCAGTGTTGGCGTGGCTTCGACACTCTGGCGAGGGCCTTAATCACAACAGCAAGCGCATATTTCGCTTCGGAATAACGCTAAACAGTCACTCTCAAAAGGCGAGTCTAAGTTAGTGTCCTTCCCTTGTTAGCATATCCGCTCTCTACTTCTGCTGAATGGTCCTCTACGCGAAATTACGGGCGTCAGACTCGACTATATAGGTAGCCGCACAATGAGGAGCAGGCGCACAACGCATTAATAAGTGTGTGGACTGTAGATCTGAAGGTTAAAGAAATCATTTTTCTTGCAAGTCAAGCTCGATTTGATGAACGAGACTGTTTTAGCCGGTGAGCAGTTGCGGAAGGCAATGATAAAAGTGGTGAAGCACACAGGAGTCACTCGCAAAAGGCGTAGTGAATGAGGCGCGAGTTTGCAACAGTGAAAACGTTCCTCTATCCTTATAAGCATCTAATCGTTACACCTGTACTTCCAATTCTTGTTCCTTTTCTCTTGTCTTAGTCTCTATCACTAAATACACTCAATTTTCAAAATGAGCTTGACAAGTAAATTTTAAAAGAAGTTTTTCGGAAGTTTGCAAAGTTTTACTAGCATTCTAAAGACATAAGGATCTGTATATCACAAACAATATACTGAGGATAAATTGCAAAAATATCAGGCGGAACAGTTCAAAACTTTGAATTTTAGGTTATTAGTCCGGTACACCTGCCACTGCGCTATGTCTACCTGCGTTGTGCGCTACCCGTACTTGGAGGCCTTGTACTCCTGCCAAATCTAGCTTCTATAACTTTACAGATGACTTTAGAGATACAGAAAAAGCATATGTACTTGGTCTACTGCGAGAATTCTTACAGTATGCACCTTATCAAAATTTCGGTACTTTTCCGTTATCCGGACCCAATTTTTCAAAGAAGGATATTTCTTCTGACCTTGCACCATATTTGGTCTCAATTTCATAGGAAGGAATGTCAACATTTTGCCACGTGTCAAAAAAATTTGACATGTCATCTACATGTTTAACAGGTTTTACCAAGGGTTTATGTTGCACTACTAGCGGCATAAGCTCAATCTGGATTCTAGTCAACAATGACCCCATTTTCAATCAAACAATTTCTGAATCAACATTGTTATAATAATAACATCTTCCTGTTATCACTGAACATATTAGACCTGCCCAGAATGGAGAAGTGCGCTAGGATTCCATCATCCAAGCGGCGTAACAAGCAGCACCGCGATACTGCAAGCCATCATTTATAGTCTCTCCTGGCTAAATTAGCATGGTCAAAAGTTTGAAGAGAAAGACAAATTTAATTTCTTGCTGAAAGCAATCAAGATGTTCCGCGACAAGGTTCTAGACAGTTTTGCTTTTATAGAAAACAGCTGAAAGGCTTTTAGGTGCTCAGAATTGTTTTTTTACCTCATCGAAATGAATTCGAAAAAAAAAAAAACAAGTCGAAATGGGCTAAAACGTGTCAAATTTTTCCTGACACGTGGCGGGGAGGCAGTCTTTGTAGAATCTATGAAAAATTATTCTTAGACTAAAGAACTTGTTTTATGAGAGCCCTTTGAAGAAATGGGTCCGGATAACGGAAAAGTACCAAAATTTCTCCCACTTCGACTTGCGAATATACCCTAGAAAGCTACAAAATACTGCACGAAAGCGCTATTTAGTTTGTTCATCGTACACTAGCGGCTTGCAACGGATGGAATCAGGGCCAAGCACATGCTCACGTTTTCAAAATAATCTCACAAAAGATGTTTCCCATAATTTAAAAAGGAGAAACGATGTAAAACGAGATCAAGGAGCAACCTATACAATGCTTTTGAGTTCGCAGTTCCGACGTAATCCTCACTACTGCAACGAAATAGATAAAGCAGCTAGTGAAATGACGTTGATCGTAAACCACAACTTCTTAAGCATCAGAAACATAATATTTTCATTTTGTTAAACTGTAAAAGGATTTACGATGATCAATCGAATCACAAGAAGACATGAATAAATCGCAAAAGTGACATACTGACACTTTTGTCTGACGTCACAAGGAATCAAGAGGCAACATCAATTTTTTCAAGCACATCAATTTTGACAAGGCAGCGTCAGGGCACAATTTCGGCTCTTATGTTTTTGTCATTCTCAAAACTTTTCATTGTCGCTTCAAATGTAAAGTAATTACAATTTGTCAAACAGAACACTGTTTCTTGGAAAATATCACTTGACTGTATTTGAGTGCTTTAGCGTTAATTGTGGAGTGCATTTGATACACAGTACATGCTTGCAGACCACATGAGAACGTGTCCCACCAGTCAGCCTGCAAACGCAAACTTTGTGCACAGTGAGGGGAGCTACATGGTATCGGCAAAGCCGTTGCTGAACTGTGTTTTAGCTTTTTTCATTTTCTGAGCAGATATTCGCTTTAACTGAAGGGGGCTGCACCTCGTAACTTCTAAGCTGAGCCAATTCTACCGCACGCTCCTTTCGAAGTCAGTGGCTCTGCAAAATGGACACTTGCCAGAGTGATTTTGATGATGCCGAACTAAAGACAAACTAAGTTCACCGAGGCCCACTCCCATTCTTTAATCCACGCGTCAAATCTGGAAGTATGCATCGAAGTTCCAAGGCACGCCCGCGTACGAAAGGGTTGCCAATGGTAGAAATTTGAAAACCCGTTTCTTGGATTTGGTGCATGTGTCTGGAGGCGGTAGTGACCTACGGTGCACTTGAGTAAACTATGCAATACTACCAAAATTTGGGATGGGTCCATTTCTGCAAGCCACCGCTTTTGAACTCTCAGTGCACATAGTAAGCATATAGCGCCTTTTCGATGAAACACGCTTTAAGAGCTATGTAATATAGGGCTCCGCGCGATCGCGACAGTAGATCAGTTTGCAGCCATTGCATGTGCAATAAGCTTTCTCAGTCACCTGTTCCCTTTCATACGCTCTTCTGCTCTCAGCTGTCAGCTTCCAGTTACCTGAAACGTTAAAAAGTGCGGAACTGTTAAAATTGTGGGCCTTGTAGCATCCTGCGTGTGCAGTGGCCGCAAACTCACCGACTCAAGCGATCACGTAGAGCCCTATAGTGACAAGGCCAGATGAAAAGATAAACAGGATGACCTGATAATTGTTCTCTTCGAGAAGCAGTTATTCTGGTACAATGCTACACTCATTTTTGTATTGTTTATCAATTATTTTATGACAGTTGTGGAATATGTTACAGAAATATATATGCATTATAATTGGGTCACACTTTTTCAGTCATCTTCAGAAAACTGCACGCTACATGGGTAGGAAACTCAGGCGATAGTGCTCGTGTTCTCAAACCAAAGCTTCATCCCAATGCTATGAAAATAGGTATGTAGGCTTTTTTTGCACTCTACAAACTATTTTCTACCATGGCTAAGACGAATACGAAAGTTCCTGCCAAATCAGTATTGGACCACATTTTCGTACAAAAAACTTTTGAGCATCTTCCATTCGCTTACGCATACTCTCCACATCGGACACGTGTACGTACACATGCTGTGTTTTCTTTGCTTGGTTGGCAATAAAAAAGGAAAAGAAATCCACTATTTTCAAGCGCTGCCGAGCATCTAAAGATTTTACTCTACAAAGCTTGGAAGTAAAACTTAGATTTTTGACTTCTTACAAGAGTTAGTTTCCGAGAAATATCGATATGGCACATCTGAAAAAGGGTAGGAATTTTAATAAACAGCGGATAGTAGCTCCTCTTAAAAACAATTTAGCGCTCTGCTTTACAAGCTTTTTAGTACAGAATTTCGTTCGTTAGAACGATTGCTTTGATAAGAATCTTTCGCCTTCTCAAACACTGGCCAAAAAGAAAAGGAGCTCTAGCATGAACGTCTCTGTGAAAAATATTAGCGTAAGCTTCATAGGACGCTTCTTAGAAAATTTCGGAAGAAAATCCAATTTTTCCTCTATTTTTTGGGCTTTCAAAACTTTTTGAATGTTGGCTACAGACTTTGCATGGACAAGTCTGATACAAATGTCTGAGCGACACTTACGGCGGTACATGGTAGAATGATACGCTGAAAACCATTTTAGGGATATACGCAAATGGTGTAGTAAATAGGCACATGTTCATATGCATATACGCACCCCTTCAACAAGTTGCTACACGACTGACATGCACAAACGCAATTAAGTCAAGCCACGCCTAATGAGAGCCAAATTTCTTTCACAACATAATAAGAATGAATCATCTATAGCACACGGAACACTACGACATCATATGTGGCATATAATTAAACAAGTACAAAAAAACTTCTAGGTTTTCAGAAAATCAACATTTTCTTTTGAAGGAGAGCGCAGCCTAAAAGAAAGCTTCATATCTTAAATTCAATGCTTCAAGACTGGGTCCAGTTATCCGCAAGTGTCTATCACCATTCAAAGGCAGCGTCCGGGCAAGATTTTTGTCATGTATTATAAAATGTAAGAGAAGGTTTTGAAGATATCTGTTTGCGCTGCATACAACATACATAACATATAGCAAAAACAACGAGATCCCTTGTCGTAGTCGAGCCTGCGCAAGTTCAAAGCATCGCACTCCACAAAAAATAATGTCAAGCGATGTAAGTGGGAATGGAGTAGCCAGTAGCGGCAAAGCACCATAAAAAATGATTCTTATATTAGCAACAAGCGCTACGCTACTTAACTGTGTTACCTATTCATCGGCAGTGCGTCTTTGAGGTTTGTCGCCTATAATTTTACGCAAAGGCGGGTAGACCAGCTAGTATTGTGTAAGAGAGAGAGAGAAGTTCTACAAGCAGCAAGTTTCAGTTTCTTGTTTGGTCCCCTGATGGTTCCCAGCCCCCCGCCGTCTTTTGTAGCCATTTCTCTTGCAAAGTGAAAACACTTGAAAGTGCCGATTATTTAGCCCAACATCCCAGATAATTGTCGGGGATAGGCGGCCATGCGATTTTTGGGCAAGTGGCACCGGAAATACAGTTCGCTGATTTCTTGCGGTCCGCTTGCAGATAACTGGAAGAATCTTGGCGAATTTTCAAACGAATGTTCGGAGAACCATTGCGGTTTTTTCGTAGATTAGTTGCGGCGCAGTGGCCGCATTCTCGCGACCTTCCGCGAAAATATGCGAAATTATTGGGGGCCACATGGTCCTTTGTGAAGAGCTGCACAGCCTGTAGGAACCTTTCGCTGAGAGAAAGTATTAGGTTGATGCAAAAGCAATGGCCGATTTTCCAAACCTTTTTTCAGGGCAACTTTTTTTCATCAATGCTTCTTCTTTACAATAAATGTAGTATACCATCGCAAAGCTGTTTTCATGCTCTATCTAATGGTTCTTGAAACGGGCTCTCATCCTCATCTCTTATAAAGTTACTGAGCTTCAAATAATTGCATCCAAATTCAGAATTTCGCTGCATTCACTTTCCCGGCCAGAAATTCAAGCGCGTATCAATGGGATTTTTTTCGAAAATCTGGCTATTGTATGTAATAGAAATTGTTTACATTATGCATACTTGATTGTATTCTTTGAAGTTATCCAGACTGAGATATCGGCGCCTAAATATGGGTAGCTGTTGCGGTCATTTTATGACCCATAAAATTCGTTTGAGGGATTTAATCACCGAAGCTTCCCTCAATTCTGTAAGCAAAGGGCTAGGACAATTATTAGCAGTTTTTGCGAAAACATCCAGCTGTTTAGTACGTAAAAAATCAGAAAATTCTATATTCCGGACTTTAAGGCACAAGGAAAAAATGTTGAAAAAATTGAGAAATTTTAAATTTCATTTTTTTTTCGCATTTTTTGTCCGAATTCTTTTTATTGTGTTTTGTACTACTGGTTTGCGGCTACAAGATAGGCCATTTATCATTCATACTCAGAAATTTTGAAGGAAGTTATAAATTGTCAAAAACAAGGTTCTAGCAGAAGAACCTTTTTTGTCTTTTAGTCCGTATTTCTCTTCCCGTTTATGGTTTGAGCATAATTGAGTATGCGCTGTTTCGGGAAAGGTTTGCTGCTTTTGGGGGTCTTTACCGCATTCAGAAATGGAATCTTTCAGAAAGTTATAACACGTCAAAATGAGAATTCGCAAATCGGCCATTACTTTTGCATCAACCTAATACTTCAAACTGGGTAATCGAAACATCGATGACACCTCTGTTACGTAGAGTTTTACCTTTGCTCAAGTACGCCCGAAACTGCGTAAAACGAGTCCGAGCGCCTGCTGTAAGTTTGGCTCGCGCTCGTTGAAAGGGATTATTTGGCGAGGGCTTGCAGAAAATTTTGTATTGCTGCCCGCTGGTAGAAAATACGACAGTAAAGGAAGTACCGTTTGCTGGAGGTTCGGCCACGTTCCAAAATTCTTCTGACCGCCTGCAACAAAGCGCGAATTTGCGAACCGCCTGCCCCCGGCGATTATCTGAGATTGCTAAAGATGGGTCTGATAACAACAGTTGAGTTGGCAATATACTGAGATTTGCAGTAAAGTCCAACTTTCGGCCTGTGGTTCATCGTGGTTTATTACTTGATACTCTGGCAAGAAGTGTACCTCAAGTAGGTCTTCCTACACGTTCAAAAATGAGGTATGCGATTAGTTGAGGCGTGTAAGATCCATCCGCAGCATTATGGGCGCCAATTCTGAAAAGTGCCACTTCTATTCTAGCAAGTATGTCAAAGGCATTGGACCTTGTTGCAAATTTATGATCAAACAATGGCATTGAAAACGACAGCATTACTGACAGTCATTTATAGAACACGTTCGATTATGGCTAGGAAAAGCAATGTTCTTTGTCGTAAAACGTGAAAATATGGAAGTATCTTGAATTGTAGTATGGATTTAAGAAAACAGACTCTGGGCTTACTCTAGGCTCACTTTTGTAACAGTCCGGTTCGTGAGCAAAATGCCCAAAAAATGTAAGCATATTGTTGGATTTCCTGTTAGATTTTTTAGATAACATACCAAAAACAAAACCTACGCCTTGAGCGCGTTGCTGGCATAAAACAATTCTGCTGAACTACATAACCCAACGAAGGTGCCCGTGAAAACGCTTTGAATAACCGTCGGTAGGTATCCTGCTGACGTCAACGCCTTTGCTGGATAAGCTAGCCCAGCGGCGGAGGTTTTTGTGTAGGAGGTGGTCTACCTACTAACAGGAATATGGCCACAGAAAGCATCGGAAAAGAAAAAGTTGATTACAGAATAGATTAATTAATGGCCCGTAGTAAACCCCCCCCCCATCAAGGCAGCTCCCTTGAGGCGGACCGTAGTTGATTTCATCGCGCCTCAGTCTAACATCCAGTGAGCTCTTGATCTGGATGTGGATTGCTTCCTAGACATTATAATCAAGTGTGTTCTGAAAAAGTGACCACTTGAACCGGTTTGGTCAAAAGGGTAAGCGATTGGACTTACACGTGTGCGGCCGTGGTTCGACTCCTTTGGGCGATACGACTTTTGCTGCATCGCCGGGCAATCTTTGAAGCGGCCACTATCGCAATCGATGATGACCGCTATCAAGGATTTCGCCTAGCAAATGCACGGATAAAAAACACATTATGTGACGAAAATTTTACGAAAAAACGAAAGTTGCAGCGTGAATTTAGTGAAATGAACAAATGAGTCCTCGTTTTAGACAGCTCTAAAAAATCAGTAAAGTTTACAAAAAAGAGAAGAACTTGTTTTCTTTTGTTTTCCTCCCCAAAATCATCAATTTATTCGATTCCTTTTCATCGATTCTCTCCTTTTCGGGCGCGTGCAGTTTTGCGCCGATTTTGTCTGCAGTGTTAGGCAAAGTCCAAAAAATACTTTCCAGGTCTTAATACTACTGAAGGTAAACCTATCTTCGTGCGTTTAACACAAGGTGCGAGAGATGGGACCAAAAAAGGCTGTGCTTACTATGGGACTGAAGGGTTGCAAATGCCATACATCTGCTCCAGAAAAGCCGAGCCTTACGACGAAAGTGTGTGATACGAGTTTGCTGTTATTAGTAGTGTCCTATTTGTAAGTGAAGAATCTTTCCATCAGACTGATCATTTTCAGCACAACTGAGTTTGAAGGAATTCTTGGAGGAGCTGGGTATTCCTTTGGAAGTGACCGTTAACAAAGACGGAAATGAGCGCATTTATACGAATTTTGGATTGCTATTTGCAGTGCAAGCAGAGCATTTTGAAGCCAATGTAAAGAACCTTCACAATGCATGCTATGTTGGTGGTTCTGAAAACTTTTTTGAGAAACGGCTTTGCGCTTAATCAAGCACCCGCATTCAGGCACTTCCAAAAGGTTTTGTTGCTTCTCGTAATGACTTTCTGAACGTTAATGAATTCGATAAAGTGATGGAAAAGGTTGTTGGTACAATTAGCTCTAAAAACCAAGCGCTCTACACACTTATCTTCAGTTTCGATACTCATCTTTCCGTGTCCCAAAAGGAAGGTCACCAACGTTTTCTATGGAGGCGGAAAAGTGCGAAAAGGAGAGATTTTTCGCGATTAATAAAAAATACTGGAGTTATTACGACAAGAATGGAGATAGATTTGTAAGCAACTCAAGCTTATCTTTAGGGTCGAGTAAGAGCTATGGCACACGATCGTCAGACATCGCCCCTTGAAGGCAGCGTCCAGGCAACTCTGGACACGTGGGATCTCACGTGGTTAGTAATTTTGGGGCCCTAACTAAGCCACTGCTCAACCCGCAGCTTAGGCAGTGCTCTAACGGCTGAGATATTCCCTTCAAAACTGGACCCCGAGATCGTATTTTTCACGGATTCATGACGCAGCGCGTGGGTCCTCGCGCGAAACTGCCATGAATCCATGCGAGTACGATTCTGGGGTCCAGTTCGGAGGCGCATATGTCAACCGTTAGTGAGTCACCTGCGCTGCCGCTTGGGCAGTGCCTTAGTTAGGGCCCCAAAATTACTTTCCACGTAAAATCGTCATAGGGCTAGATGTGCCTGGACGCTGCCTTTAAGTACTGATTTAGCAGACCCTTTCCATCCCCTTCCCACAGCATAATCGTCTACTTATTGTAAGTATAACAATGAGTACATTTTTGCAATGAACACGTCAAATAACCCCTGTGGACCAAGTTTTGCGAATGTTGAGGGTTCCTAATATTGGGCAATTCAAGTGAAGTAGCCATTTTCAAGCATGGTTAATTTCAGTTCAAAGGAAATTAGCTGCTTCTTCTTGACAAGACAAAACACCCATTCACTCATATCGAATATATACTCTATTTATATCATAACCGTCAAACTTTGACGTTAGAAGCCAGCTGAAATCTTATTTGTCACTTTCGTAAGTGGTCGTGCTTTTAGCAACTGGAAATTACGAAATTTAAAATAACGAACTGTACGGGTTCCTTCATGCTACGCCGCAGCACGCCGCTGCAGTCGCAGTGAGAATAAACTCATGCACACCTTCTTTATCAATGTATTTCCATATCTGCTGCCCGTTCGTGTTCTCCGGTATCCTTTCAGAGTTTGCAATCTTTTTTCTCTTTTAGCTTTCACCGTTGACCAAATGTTACTTCATTCATTTTAAAGTCGTGTGCTCTCTCGACTTTTGATTTTGCACGGTTTGCGTCATGACTAACTGCATTCTGCAAAATTTGATTCTAGTATTTTGTTGTTGATGGAAGGGTTTCGACGAAAGGACAAAAATCTAGTATTAGGTTGTAACATAAGTCCTGAGACACTCCAAATTTCTACGGCGATAAGTCATGCATTTTACATTTTCAATAAGGGTCCAGGGCACCATTCGATAGAGCAAAGCAAGCCCTACATAACGGTTTGCAAAAGTTCGCCCCAACTTCGACCTACTTTAAGTTTGCATCCAAAATGTGAGTCGTACTAAAGACTCAATTGCGAAAAATTCATATCTTCGCTCAAAAAAGTCTTACGAACCTCCAATTCGCTCAAAAAATTGCACACTACATCATACACTCATATGTACCGTCCCTGAATTGTTTTCTCGTTTAGAAATCGAGACAACCAAAATTTTGAAATTTTCACAAAAAGAGGCCAAGCTGTTTTCACGGTACTTTTCCGTTATCCGGACCCCCTTTTTTCAAAGAAGATACTGCTTGTAACCTTGTACCGTATTTTGTCCCAGCTTCACAGAAAGGAGTGTCAACCTTCTGCCACTTGTCGAAAAAATTTTGACGTGTCATCTACATGTTTAACAGGTTTTACTAAGAGTTTGTGCTACCCTACCTAGCAATGTAAGTTCAATCTGTTTTTTAGTTGATTTTGACCTCATTGTAACGTGCCACATCCCAAGCTTGACCCTGCTGATTTTACGGGTGGTAGATGTCTCATGCTCACTCAAAAAAAACAGAAAAAAATTTGTAACTCAATTATCAAATCACCAGTGCTTCACCTCTGCTTCGCAGAGGTTCATCATGGTATAGGTAAACTGGCCATCATGGTATAGGTAAACTTACGTAATGATCTTGGCCTTCATCATTCTTTGATGGAGGAGACCGCAAAGAATTACAAAAATGAACTGAACTTGCTTTGCAACTCTCACATGCATTTAAGCAATGTAAATCATTCCTCACTGTAATTTCGTAACAGACAGACTTACAGACCGACAAATTAGCGGCTTCTTATAAGTCATGATTTTTAGGAGATTAAAACAGAGCACTGGAAAAACACATATCCAGACAACATGTGTGCCGATTTGCCGAGAATCACAGCTTTGATGATGAAGACAGGATATATAGACATACCGGCAATGGGACGGCGATCTGTTTTATGCACGACAGGTACTAAAACGATAAGAGCATGGAATGTCTGTAAAGCTTCGAGGAAAAGAACGTGGATTATGAAAAACTTACGATGACACTTAGCAAGCATATCAGCAGCATGTGCATTGTCAGTGCTGCTATGCACCGCGTGTTTTATCCTAATTCTTTTCGCAGTTACAAAAGATAGCGTATCGTTTGCAAGCAAAAGCTGGGTTCATACTGATTCCCATGTTTTGGAACTGTTCCCGCATAGTTCCCCACTGTGCTGGAACTGTTCCGGAACTGCGCTGCATGCGCTGCAGCCGCCCGCACGCTTTTTGAACAGCGGGACTTAGAGAATTTGGACCTTTTTCGACGGTTTTCTTCCAGATTTCTCTCATTTTGGCCTTATTGTTTTACCTCGCTTCTTCTTGTGATGAGAAAAGCTGTGAACTTGAAGCGGGTTGAGGATTGAACGCTGTTCTGCTTGATGTGTCCGGGAAGATGAGCCTTCGTGCGCTCGTCCATTCTCTCTTCGCTATTTTTGTTCAGACTTACTTTATGTGCTCTAGGAAGGCGCTGCGTAGTCTCGCATCTGTATGGACAGGGACATAAACAGGTCTCTAAAACACATGAAGTAGGTCTGAAAGAATGGAAGAAACGAACGAGCGCACGAAGACCCATCTGCCCGGATACATTGAACAGAACAAGGTCATTCAATCACGCTTCAAGTTCGCAGTTTTTTTCATCGCTAGGGAAGCGGGATAGAAGAAAGAACGGAGAAGCAACGATATGGAATAAGGAAAGGGAAGATCGCCGATAGACGAAACTCATCAAATAACAAGATAAAATCCCAACTTATGCAATTTTAGAAATGCTCGCACGCCCTAATTCATGGCAGGAGGCTGTGGAAACTACGTAGAAGCTTGCTGCAACAAATGGAGTAGTTCTGAGCAGCAATAACAAAGAGAGAATGGAGAAGCCCACGAGGGCCCACCTCCAGGATACATGAAACAGAACACTGTTCAATCCTCAACCCCGCTTCAAGTTCACAGTTTTCCTCATTGCAAGGAGAAACGGGTAGAAGAAAGAGCGGAGAAGCAACGATATGGGAAAAGGAAAGGGGATGAAAATGCCAAGAACGAAAATCATCCGAAAACAAAAGCAAAGTTCCCATTCTCGCATCAAAATGCTGCACATTCTAATTCGACACAAATGCCCGCGAAAACTACGCGGCGGCTTCTCGAAACAAATGGGATAAGTTTGAGCAAAACGAAAACGAAGCGAGAATGGACAAGCGCAAGAACAGACAGTTGGATGTGCAGAGAAGAAAAGCACTCATTCTTCAATCCCGTTCCGAGTTCGACGTTCTGCTGGTCAAAAGGGGAAGCGGGGTAGAGGAATAAGGCCAATATGAGGAGAATCTTGAAGAAAACCCGTTGAAAACAATCATTATTCTCCAACTCCCATCGTTTAAAATGCGTCCGGGGCGGTTGCAGCGCATGCAGCACACTTTGTAACGTTCCAGTACAGTGCGGGAACTGTGCGGGAACAGTTCCGGAACTTGGGAATAGTATGAACCCAGCCAAGAGCCTGAGTTCTTTATAGTTGACCCCTTTGATCGTCCTATACTAACCATTCCATTCAAAATTAAAGTTCTTTCAAAAGCTTTAGATCTGTACCTTTGTATCGTTGATTTTTACTGTTTTTACTGTCTGTCCAGTACAGCTAAAAATCAGTTCTTGCTGTAACTTATGAGTAAGTGCCAGATATGGCACGATATATCTTACTTACCAATCTGTTCTAACCGACAGGTGGGCCAGAAGAGGCTAACAGAGGCCCGTTACGAAAGGGAGAGTCATGTAATAGAGCCGCCACATACAATCCAAAAACCAAGCAATGCGCGTGTGACGATCCTGAAACTGATGGGCGACTACGGAACCCAGACGTTTACGGTCATTATCCGCCTGTAAGCCTCTAACATCGTCGGTCGTATTTCAAAAAAGTTTACATATTTTAGGGTATAATCTGCTTGAGTTGTAAGGAAAGCAAGAGGAAGAGATCAATTGTGTTCGTGTTTGATAAATCGGGAAGCGTTGATACGATAGGAGTCCGTCAGGTAAGTACTAGTAAAATTTAGGAAAGCTATTTCAGTATTTTAGGAGCTTCGCTTTATGAAGGAGGTGGCGAAGAACATCAAAGGTACTAGAACTGGCGCAGTAATGCAAACAGACAATCCATACATTGGTCTAGAAATGGGCCAGTGGGACAGTCAAGCGCTTACGTGAGTGTTTTTTGTAACAATAAACGAGGTTTAGCCATAATTATAGAACATTCAAATCTCATCAGAGGAATCAAGCGTAGGCTGGGGTATAGCTCATGCAATTTTGTCGTCGCGATTTGCGGCATCGTTGATCACTAATATCCGAGCGATGGACGCACCCCTCAAACAACTTCTTCCTTAAGAATTCTTCTATACTTTTCATCTCGTTGTCGGGTTGCAAGCCTTATTTAGAACTCTGAGGCCTTGTGCAATACAAGCGATTCAGAGCTGTCACTAAGTCTGTACTCTAGAGCCTTCTGTTTCAGCGCTTTTGTGGCTAAAACCGAAAAAGAACATTATGAGCCTTCATGGACTGTGCTTGGTCACGCCATGTTCTTGGGAAGGAAGATGTTGGAGGTAAAATAAATATTTTTGGGCATTCTCATCGTCAGATCGTTCCAAAAGTAGATATTCACTAGCATGGCTTCTTGGCTGCGATTTTGCTACCCAGCGATGTGTAGCTATCGACATGCGGCTAGTGTAAAACAGCAAAGCGCATGCAACTTTCCAGATTCTCTCAAAATGGTGAGGTCACACCAAGCATCGCGCACTTTTTCACATTCTTTGCAAACGCTTTGAGAATGCTAAGCAGACAATGCCTATTGCAATTTTTCCTTTGAAAGGTTTGAGCTTCAAAAAAAATAAAATATCCCATTCTTCCATTATTCTATTCGATTTATTCCTTTGATATATTACTACTAGATAAATGATGAGCATGAGAAAATTTTTAAAAACGAATACAAAATGACACCAGAAGACAAGATCCGTTCAATTAGAAAAAGCTTAATAGCCATTCTTGCCTTTCTACTCAAAATAAGAAGAATGGGAGAAGAGGTTTCTAGTATTTTCCAAAATTATCCGTCGCTCTGAGAAATGCTGCAGTTTACTCATCATTCCAATAATTGGCCAAGGAGTGTTTACCGGCTAGTTAAGCAGAACGGTCTTGCTTTCGTTGAATTTATCCAAAATAATTGGAAAACTCTAAAAAAGGCTGAGAAGAAGCCGGCCAAAGCTATAGGAGGAGAATAATTATCCATCAAAGTATTCTTTAGCTTCCAGAAGATTTGACGTGTGGAAGTGTGAGCCACAATATTTACTCGGTGGTTCAATGCGATCAGAAAAACGCTGCGTTGAACTACAGAGTAAACAAGCGCTTATCCGCTTTTCTACTCATTTTGCTTCGGTGATCTGCGTTTACGAGGCATCTTTGCAGCATCTTAGCTCATCCGGAAAAAAGAAACTTTTCTATTTTTCAAATGCTCGACGTTATGAGCATATGCCATAATACTTGAAGTCATTGTGCCTGCCATGAATTCAAGTGTTATACCATGTGCTCATAACGTGCCTCTACCTTGCCGCTGATATAAGTACAAATTAGTCTTCGCAGTTTATTCGCGATGTCGCTACAAGCCAGAAATCGAGTAGTTTTTTTTTTACTTTGAAATGAATTTGCTATACTCGTGAATATTCGCAAGCAGTACCCAGTTTCTTTTACGTAGAAAAGAAGTCTTGCAGCTTATTGACTGCGATGTGAGATTTCGTAGCGCTTAGAATGTCATTCACCCTAATTTCACGCATCTAAGAAGCAGGAGATTTTTTTTCTAAAAGTTATGGGAAAGTGCAGACACGCGAAGGACTTCGCAACCAAAGAACTATATACACTGTGTTTATTGCCTAAGGGTTGTTTCATACTGCAGTCGCTGCAGCAGCTGCACTTATATTGGGGCGGGCAAAAGATATCGATCGATCGACTGCCCTCGCTGCAGCGACTGCAGTATGAAACAACCCTAAGAGTATCTTGCGGCATAAGTCTCGTTTTCCAAAACACGAGGAGGCGACTGAGCATGCTTGGAAAACCGAAAAAGGTGCGTCTTATACGCGTGAACTTGGGGTACTTTCAAATTACTTTGATGGCAAGTGAAGGAGATAGTCAATAATTTTAAATTTACAAAAATGTCGGGGTCACGAGTCCCAACTTATATGTGAATCGTACGCTAAGCGTGATTTAAGATCTAGTATTTGAAAATGGACTTCTCGTCGTTGTAGCATACACTTTTAAGAAAGAGAAAGAGTGAAGAATTCAACCCGCTCCATGGTCCTAGACCAGAGTAATCTCAACATTATCATATCATGCGATAGTTCAATTATATATCCTCGAGTCATTCGTAACTTAATATGCGCATTGCACACCATGTGCGCTAACTGACGAACTACAAAACTAGAGCTTGCTCATTTTCAGTGATTTCTCCTTATGCCTTGATCTTTTTTGTTTTTGTTGAATATATGTTCATTACTACAGTATATTTCTGCAAATTATCAGATTAGAAAATGTTTCACTAAAAAGTTATATTAAGGATGCCGTTGGTAGTAAAGTATAGTGCGCAATCTCACACATTAAGTTATAAATGATTCGAGGTTAGTAATACCATGACCATCTTCCGTATGACCACCTTTACTCTGTTTCCCCTTATTACAAGTACGATGCAAGCTTCAGAAAACTATATAATGCACTAGCTGGCTTACCCGGCTCCGCCGTATGTTCCGAATAAAAAATTCCATTTCTTAACCGATCCGGACCAAGCTTGGCACACATACACTTCGGGCCCCGGCGGGTGTCATCCACTTTTCGTTATCGATCGATGTCGATTTTATCGATTTTCTGCAAAAATTTGAGCTAGGGGGCTGGAATTTGGCAGAGGGGTGTAATCGAGCATGCTGATCACCCCACGGGGGTGATCAGCATGTTCGATTACACCCCTCTGCCAAATTGCTCGATTTTCTCGGGTTCCTCAGAAGTAGGGATCGGTGTAAAGGCGATTGGGGCATTCTGTAAAGTCGTTCAAAAAGTCTTTCTGAATATGAGAAGGGAACGCTCATTTGTTTTGATACTCAGATCTTTTTTGCTAAATCTTTTTCCAACGCTACAGGCACCTAAATTCGCACCCGTATTTTCTTATGTACTTTATGAAACTGAGGTGAAACGCAGTCCTATGTAAACTATTTTGAAGAAGTGTTTGTGACGCCGTTTGTGCAAAAGCCAAAAAAATTTGGTTTTGAAAATTGATTGGTTTTTGACATAAGATAAAAAATTGGTAGCTGTTTTCCTTAAAAGTGTGATTATCAAACTAAGAGATGTGGGGATTGAGGAACGGACTTTTTTAACTCAAGAATCTTCAAAATCTGCGCCCTTTGTGTTTTTATAAGGTATTAAAGGATACATCGTGATGCGTTAGAATTTCCTGAAAAAGTCGTAATCAAGACCAGTGAATTTGTACGTACTATCCCTTCCGCAGTTGCTTTTCTTGCTTTGGTCTGCTTCCTGATCTGCGGTACGTATGGCAACGGGTTGGCAACGTGCAACACATGTTTGCAACATGCAACGACATACTGGTAAAACATTTTAGCTGTCACCCTCAGCGCCAACTTGCTGCATGTTGCCAATATACTGGCTACGCGTGCCGCAGGTCAGAGGCGCAGACCAAGTGTAGCAGCAACTGTGGAAAGAACGATAGTATTTGGAAAGAAGTAGTCGTTTAATAGTTATCTTCTGCAAATGAAACAGGAGTGTAGTAATGAGGGCAAAACCATCATCTTAGTTGAGCTTTAATAACCTAGGTAATCAGTGGCTTTCCAGCATATATTCATTGGAACCACGAGATGATCGACTGAAAGCAATGCTCGTGGGCGTTTACACTCAATTTTAGATGAACCAAAGCAATGTTAGTGAAAGGAATCGCACCCCCTATTATTCTCGTTTCTAACTGCCTTTATCGCACTTTATCAAACTTGCGCTTCGGACTTCAACCTTGCACTTTCCCATAACTTTATCTAATCGCTAGCTGTAGTCCAGTGCGCTTCTCAAAGTAACTTTCCAAATAATCTGCCTAACTGCACTTGATATACAAAATTATCGCATCATGTTTCAAATAAAAAGGTAACCGAGCACCTTTTTGTCTTAAACAATGATTAGATGGTTTTACATTTGTGATGAAATGAAGTACTATTTTCACCATTGAAGAAGAAACGATGACCTTAACTTAGTGGAATCTTATGATTTGGCTTAGAGAATGGAACTATCATGGAAGTCTGCTGCTTATTTGCTTGTTTCATGATTTTCGTACGAACGATTAAAGAGAGGGGTCACTAAAAAATACACTGTGTGTGACCATGATGTACCAATTGGATGATAACTTTGAGATTAGCATCACTCCGGTAAATTTGAAACTATAGTGCATTAGCTGAAGCTTTATTTTTTTGTTCAGTCAAAGTGTACCCTCTGATAATGAAAAAAATTATTTTCAGATACTAGATATCGTCCCCTCCATAGTTGCTGCTACCCTTGGTCTGCGTCTCAGACCTGTCACGTGAAGCTAACATGTTGGCAACATGGCAACAACGTGTTTGCAACATGCCACAACATGTTGGCAGAACATTTTGTCCACGCCAACATGTTGCTGCATGTTGCAAACATGTTGTTGCCACGTTGCCAACATGTTAGCCACACGTGGCAGGTCTGAGATGCAGACCAAGGGTAGCAGCAACTGTGGAGGGGACGATACTTTCAGATACTGCAATCATGCTGATGAGCGTACGATCTCTGTGGATATTTGAATCCATGACTTCGAATTTAGAAAGAAACCACTGAAGACAAAATTATGGTGCTTTTTTCTGATGGTCAACCAGATCTTTGCATTGAATGGGAATACGGTATGTGTGCTGATATGTGGAATTGGATGATGATACATGAGCAATATGAGGAAACCGAAGAGGTGAGCGCTTAAGTAGTCACCTTTCTTTAAAAGTTTATACCAAGCTGTGGTGGCCATTTGTTATGCCAGCCATAACAAATGGCCACCAAGCTATGGTGGCCATTTGTTATGGCTGGCATGCACGGCTTCGCCCGCATCGTGTTTTCAACTGGCTCAACAGAGCAAGACTAGCGTGAACTTCAAAGGCTCAAACTTATCCGCATTTCGGCTTTTTTCTACTGCAGTAACGTAGGACAGATACCTCCCGAATCATATCACTTTGCTTCACCGCCCATCTCATCGTGGAATAAAAATAAGTTCTACCGCTTTTGTTAACACAACACAAATGTTGGAGGCGGTATGATATGCATTGATAAGGATCCATTTTTCTTCAAAATTGATGAATCAATAGAAGGAGTGTCGCGAAAGTAGCCTACGAAGAAGAGTGTCGAAAACATATGTGTGCCAAGTTTGGCGCTGATATTTATAGCAGTGGCGGTCCCAGGATTTTGGACCGGAAGAGAGGGGGAGAGGGCGGCAGAATTTTTTTCAGTTGAAGGTGAGTGGCGTTAGCCACGCACTCCGAAAAAAATTTTTGGTACCTTCCCAACACTTTTGTGGGCCCCTAACCCGAAATTACAAAAAAGGGCGTGGTGCCAGCCACGCCCCCTTTTTGGAATTAGAAATTTTTTTTACAAGGAACAAGTCCTTTTGCACATTTTTAAAACCCATGTAAGTAAATTTCAAAAACTTCGCGACCCACTCTCGGGGGGGGGGGGGAGGCCTTTCCCCCCGTAGTCCGCCACTGATGTATGGGAACCAAGAACTCGTAAAGCTGGTCCCAGACATGCCACCAGAAACTGCAAAGTTTGTTCTAAATTAAGTTAGGACCTATTCTCGTATCTGGGAAACAGCCTCTGTCGACGAAATACGACGTATTCGAGGCTCATTGCTTTCTACTTTGCCTCACTTCATTCTCGGTCATACTGTTATCCATGGAGAAAAGCTCATCGGGCTTGATTTTTTTGCATCTCAACCTTTGCTCGTCTTCTTTTTTCTTCTAATGATAGGCTACTTGTCTAGTCACTAGTATCTCATTTTCCCTAGACTAGACCATTTCATGGACATTGATATCTGCACTGTGAGTGATTGAAAAAATTCATCTTTGCATACTCGTCCTGTAACGGGGGTAGTCTAGTGGTATTGACGTTTGAACCGGATCGATTGAGAAAGACACATTTGAAATAAAGGTATTTATCTCTATGGCAACAATGAACAAGAATAACTTGAACAACTTGAACACTCAACAACGAATATGGGTCCTCCTGACCCGATTTGGTCCACTCAGCAGGGTTCTCTAGTTTCTCTTTAGCTGAGGGGAGGTCCGCCTTTCTTCGACGGCTCTTTTAAACTCTCTGGAGCGCTCTCTTCATGCTCTGACCGCTCCCCCGTGTCCACCGGTATTTATAGCCTGCTGAGAGGTCGAATCGGCCTCTCTGTTCCCGCCATTGAAGATTGGTAGATCGGTGAACCGCGCCATCCAACAGTCCCAAATACTGGTCAAAAAAGCGCATTGAAACTACGGTATGGTTGAAGGCGATCAGTGTGAAAAGTGAAATCATTGACAGAGATAATGAGATTAACGAGAAGGAAGCAGCTGCAAGAAAGTAGCCGTAGTAGAGCCGCCATGTGGAGAATTGCTAAAAATTCGTTGACTTTTCGTAATGGTTTCATAATGGATCGATGATGGCACAATACCACCTTCAATGTATTACGAAGCGATTGTCAGCCGCGCCCATTTTTCTCAGTCCCGCATCACGCGAGTCCGGTACTAAAGGGGCCTCGGCTGAACCGTCCGGCTCCGACTCCACTCATGGGAATTCACAATACACGTATAATTTGAATAATTAACTACCTAAAAATTACAAAATACAATTTACTACTTCGACAGTTATTAGGTTACTACTAACAAGGGAAGGAAGGTTGGTCGAAGTGGCATTTTGAAATGTGGTGTATACTGCCTTGTAGAGCTTGGAACGCTGATTCCAAATCTGCCTTTGCTGTCTGCTGCGGGCTTCTGGGCGAGGAGTTATGAAGGTTTTTGTGAGTAAAAATCTAAATGCAAAAATAGGGTAAAATCAGTCGTAACCTTTTCCCAATGTTCAAATGAGGTAGCAGCGAATTGGTATGTTTGAATCAAGAATATTTGTTGCACCGAGAGTGACCCGACTACCAATTAGATCCGATAAAAAAAGTTAGGACTGATTTTAGCCTACTCTTGCATTCAGATTTTTACTCACAGAAAACTTCATAACTGCTCGCCCAGAAGCCCGCAGCAGATAGCAAAGGTAGATTTGGAATCAGCATTATAAGCTCTACAAGGCAGTATACATCTCATTTCAAAACGCCACTTCGACTAACCTTCCTTCCCTTGTAAGATAGCTACATTACATAAGAAAAGAGGCTATGGAGGAAGAAACCCTTATGGGGCTTCAGAGAGAGAGAATTACAAAGAGAGAGAAAATGAAACGTCTAAAGCATAAATCCGCCGTCCGATCCGCTGATGGCCAGACGGCCAGGATATTTATACGGACAAAAGCAATAGTAATTCAGCCAAACAATGCAAGAACAATATAGAAACAATCATACTATATATAAAGCGCAAGCACCCCCATCTGACGTCATCGCTCGCGCCAAAGGTGTAAACAACCGACCATCGTTCTGTGCCGGTGCGAGCGTACCGAGCTAGCGGCTGATGCCTGTCTCAGACGATGTTGATCAAGTGGCATAACCCAAAAAGTGCCATCACAATATTGATCAAGTGGCATAACCCAAGATTGATCAAGTGGCATAACCCAAGAAGTCGCCAGACAAGCTAATTTTCGTATAGTTTCAATCGCTTAACAGACCTCGAGTTCGATTATATTGAAACATCTCACAGGTTAGCTCACAATTTCTCTTAAGTTTCCATATTCCTTCAACCATTACTAGATTGCAAATCTAGATATAAAATTCTATGAATGTAAAACAGATTCTTTTGTCCCACAATAACTTTGCAAGAAACACCTCATTAAGATGATTCACGAATAATAGATCAATTTGTTCCAAAACAGATAAGTTCGCACAGAAAACTGCATCGAATCCGTTTTTAGATAGTTTGTTGTTTAATCCTTTGATTTGAGCAAGAACTCCTTCAGGACTATCGTATGAATGCTTTCCTGTGTTCCAACAAGTGCCGCCGAAATTGTTGCTAGAAGATTGATTTGGTTGTTTTTTTAACATCTCATGCTTATCTATTTGTACTCTGGAGCGTATAAATGGAATGCACCATAAGTTACTCAAAAAATTCAGATACTTCAGCAAAATAATGCGGTCTCCCATAATTTATTTCTTGAGTGCTTAAAATGTTTCCTCACCCCAATGCCTATGTCATTCGAAAAAATTGCCAGGTATTTTAGCAGAATAATGCATTCTTTAGAATTTCAGTTGCTTTACTTCTCAATATTGCCGACACTGATCTGCTCACTCGAAAGCAGCTTTATTCTGTGTTTTTTAGTAGTATTTGCGTACAGTTTTATCGTGCAACACTTTGTTGGACAGTGCGTCATTTTATTCTCTTAGAAAACATTGTTGACTCTGTGCAAGAGGTCAGTGATTGGTACAAATTCTTAAATCAGATGTTTAGCATCTTTGAGAATTGTAACATGCCATGCAAGAGGTACTCACAAACATACTCAAAACGTGTCGAAGAGCGCATTTTAGTCCATAGTTATCCTGTGTCCCTCAAATATCTAAAAAAACCCGCGCCTTTTGGTCTTACATGCTTTTGTACTGATTTTATGGGTAATTTTACTACAATCAATTTATGAAAATTTTTCTGTTCAAAGTTCTCTGCTAATGCATTTTCGAAAAAGCTCCAAAACAGTCTATCCAGACCAGTTTCTATGTATTAT
Source organism: Cylicocyclus nassatus (assembly GCA_958299035.1). Taxonomy (NCBI): domain Eukaryota; kingdom Metazoa; phylum Nematoda; class Chromadorea; order Rhabditida; family Strongylidae; genus Cylicocyclus; species Cylicocyclus nassatus. The sequence goes on along the minus strand of CATQJL010000001.1, from coordinate 13,078,059 downwards.
ATGCCCCTCAAATGTGAATATATTACAGCCTTAAAATTCTGTAAGGAGTGGAGCTTCAGGAGAGCAGCTAAAGCATAAACTTTGAGTAGCTCCCTTCAGTATTTGACTCAGTAGCTTGCTACCAATAACATAACCTGATTGAGTAGATTTTGGAACAACTATGGATGCTGGGCAGTTTGAAAAGCCCATATGATCAAGATTTTGGTAACTTTTCTTGAATGGAAGAGGAATTGTGATGTTTTCAAAAAAGACACTTTGTGAAAAGAAAGAGGGAATGGAGCGTTTGGATTTGAGAACTTTTAGATTTGTTAGTTTGAATGTTGGCTGAATATTTTCAAAAATTTTAGTTTGAATTTTCTCGCTAATTTGATTTTGGAAAGAGATAAGAGTAGTCTGAGCAAGAACTTTTGGGGGAGTGGAGGTTCTAAGGCAGCTTGGGAGATCATTCAGTGTGGAAACAGAGCCTTGGGTGGGAAGAGCACGTGGCTAATAAAGCTTTGTTAGGTATGGGATGGGTGCTTGCTTCTGAATGAAAAGAAGTTGAGGGTGGGGGGGGAGGAGAGAGGGAAGCAAAACGCTATACAGCGATTATCTGCAGAGCAAAGGAAGGCAGAAGAAGTTGGGAGGGAGTAGTCATAATCCTGTTGCCACTTTTGATGAAAAGATTCGAAATTCTAACGCAGAGAAAATCCATGAGTTGATAATCTTTGAGGTCGTCACGTTTTTGAATCTGTGCCATACATTTAGCGAGGAGAAGGTTCGCTAAATTTTCAAGAGCTCTAATTTTTGATCACAACTCTCCACACCACAGCCAGTCCAAAGCGCCGCGAAGCGGCGCTTTGGACTGGTACAACATAATCCACAGAAGCACAAAATTATAATCTAATTTTGGCGATCAAGCTCGATGATGTACTTTCCGAGCACTTCGACGGTTGCATTTGCAGAGTATTACAACATAATAGATCTTGTTATCATTGCTTCCATGCCTGCCGCGTACAGTCTGCCATCACAATAGATCTTGTTAGCGTTGTATCCATGTCTGCCGCGTACAATCTGCCATTCTTCTTCCATATGCTGACGTGCCGATCTTACATCCTCAACGGCGGAATAAGCTGGCCCTGAGCTGATGGAACGAAGGCCTGTCGAATTGATGAGTAAGGATAATGCGTAGAGATAAGGTGGTATGAACTGATGGATTGGTTTCGGGCTTACTTCTAAAGGAAAAGAAAATTTGGGGCGGACGGTGGATCACTTATACAAAAGAAAACAACAAATACGATACATCGAAAACACATGGAATCCATGAGACGTCGTGGTGACGTCACACGGTGTTGATGATCATCGATGTCCTTGCTCGAGCGAGAAGATATTTCGACATAGCTTGTCCAAGTCGAGATTACGAAATGTGCTAGCCAGTTTCGTCGCGTGGTTCTTGCCAGCAGGTGGGGTTTTCTTCTTCTAATTCTCTTCTTGGTTGATAACACACTGGTCGTCATGATGGATGATGGAACGGCTTTGTTTTCAGGATGTTCGTTGATCGTAGCTTCTGCCCTGTCCGTTGCCATGATAATGGCATGTGCTGGCGCTATCCCAATGGCAGCCACTTTTGCATCTGTTACCAACCATCGCCTGCAAATAAAAACTGTGGTACGTCACCCGAGTTCAAAAGCGAAACGCTGGGTTTCATTGTTGGGCTAGGTGAGATGATTTTTTTTTCCGAAACTGGCTAGAGTGGGAAGGTTTCCTTTTAGTTGCAGCACTGGCGTTATTGGCGATCTTTATTTTTTTTTCTTTTGGCTCGATCATAAAAAAGCGTCGCCGACTGCAAGTGGTATTGAGGCTCAGGAGGAGCCGCGGGCTACGCGCGAGGAGTCCGCTCCCTCGGGCGCGGAGGCCTCTGCTCCTCCGGAGGAGTGAATACACTCAAGTTGTTGTTGCTGTTTTTTTGTGGCGATCCAAAATAAAAGACCTGTGAACCCATGACAATTCAAAAAGAAGTACATATAAACATGTTATTTGCGAAACGGCTTCGTGCGATTCATATGAATCGTACGAATCCGTTTGCCATCGCGTATGGTGATGTTAGGTGCGTTGATCTCTATAACTTCGAACGGGCCCTCAAACCGTTCAGAAATTTTTGATCCCTTCTTTTCGTATTAAAACGGAGTCTCCAACTTGATAATCTCTAGGATTTGCTCTTTGTCCCAGGTCGTATCGGTGTTTCTGAACAACCTGAGCAGACGCCAAATTTTCATGTACATGCTTCCACACATTTCTAAGTATCGAAGTTAGTTGTTCCGTATAGTTCTTCCTCGTCGACAAATCGTCGTGCGGGAAGAGTTAAAGCCAAACGAAATGGGTTGTTCGGTTCTAATGCATGTACCAAGAAGAAAGGCGTGTATTTCGTGACTGAGTTTTCGCGAGCATTATACGCATGAGTGACTAGAAAAATAATATCATCCCAAGTATCGTTGTATTGCAAATTGGCGATCGCTATCAGTTCTTCAAGGGTTCGGATGGCGCGCTCAACCAAACCATTAGATTGGTGATGATATGGAGTACTGGTCTTATGCTTGACTCCTAGTAATTTCAAAGTGTTCTTAAAAATGTCACTCATGTAATTAGCACCTTGGTGTGTAACCAATAGCTCCGATGGGCCGAACCGGACGACAAATCGTTGTAAAAACACGTCGCAGGTGGTTGGCGCTTTTTGGTCCGGAATAGGGTCGGCTACAATGAATTTCGAGAATGAGTCCACGAAAACGATGATATACTTATTTTCCGTCAAAGTAAGCGGCAAGGGGCCTATGCAATCATTATGCACTCTTTGCCAAAGCCGAGAAGTGATCGAATAAGGCCATAGGTTCGGCAACTTGATATCTAGAGGGATCTTTTCGGATTTAGCAAGGTTTACATGCGGTGACATGTGAGGTAACCTATTGGTTCATATTGTTCCAAATCGCGATCTTAGATACCGCGGCACAGGTCTTTTTGATCCCCAAGTGTGCAGTTCCTAATTGGGAGGCATGCAATTTTTCTATGAGTGGCTGTCCTAGCAGGGTGTTTTCCGGAAGGACTAATTGAAGTTCTTGTGATAGTTTGGTGGGAATCCTATATAAGACTTCATCTAATAGAATGTAGTCTTGCAGCTCTGGCTGATCCGGATCCTCTCGCAACGCTCGCTTAAATTCCAAGATCCACAACGCTTCGTCCTGCTCCTTGTTCGCCTGTTCGAGGGAAATCAAGTCCTCAGCGGAGTGGGTCGGAATCACAGCGTTGATGGGAGGATATTTGAATAACGCGTCGCATACTACATTCTTTTTCCCTGGCCGATATACGATGTTGATGCCGTATTTCTGCAGAATGAGCTGATATTTAGCGAGACGACCAAATAGATCTTTTCGATGTAGGAGCGATTTGAGAGGTGCGTGATCGGTAATAATGGTACACCGAGCACCGTCAATGTACGGCCGGAATTGCTGAACTGCATAGACTAACCCCAACGCTTCTAATTCGATAGCCGGATATATAGACTCATGCGATTTGAAGCTCTACTATAGGCCGTCCGCGCTGCGCGCGGAGAGCAACGCTGTTGCGTCCAGTGAAGATAGTTGAGCGCAGAGAAAAACAGGCGGCGAGAGTGCACGGGGAAAGAGGAGTGACGCGCAATACACACCTTGCGCACTCTCCGCGCCCTGCGCGGACGGCCTATAGCATATGCGATTATTTTAATGTCCCCATTCTGTTATTGCTTGAAGACGCCGCAAGGGCTTTTCCTGAACTATCCATTTGGATTATAAACGGGATTCCCAACCTTGGGGCTAGCAGTATCGGAGCAGATGTTAAGGCTTCCTTCAATCGTAAGAACGCGATCTCTCATTCTGGAGTCCAGCGGAAGGGGGTATCTTTTCTAAGGAGCTGACACAAAGGCGATGCTATGTTCGCGAAACTAGGTACGAAGCGTCGAAAAAACGAACACATTCTCATAAAAGCATGAACTTCGGTTACATCAGTCGGCGTCGGGTATCTATCTATGGCCTTCGTCTTTTCAGGATCGGGCTGGATCCCATCCTTACTCAGACCCTGGCAAACTCACACTTATATGCCTTTAGCTTCATTCCTATCTGTTCGATCTTCCCCAAGACTTCATCGATATCTTGGAGGTGCTACTGAGCTGTTTCAGACGTGATTATCAAATCATCATATAGATGAATACACGCGCCTTCAGGATTCGTTTGAAGTCTTCCATGATGCGTTGAAAGGTAACCGGGGCACCCTTGAGACCCATGGGCATACGGTTAAATTCAAAGGCTCCGAGAAAACACGCAAACGCCGTCATTTCACAATGTTTTTCTCCCAAAGGGATCTGAAAGAAGCCCTGCTGAAAATCCAGCGAGGTGTAAAAACAGTGGTTTGCGCATAAATCTACGATATCCTGGATATTGGGAAGGATGGATTGTCGTGCGCGGGTGATGGCGTTAAGTCCCCGGAAGTCAATGGTATATCGCCAGCTAGCAAAGTCTTTTCCGACCTAGAACGATAGGGGCGCAAAAGGGAGAATTGCTTTCGCGTATAATGCCATGCTCCAACATTTGGAAAATTTGCCGTTGAATTTCCGCTCTTCTCTCAAGAGGCACCGTAGATCTTGCGCGCCGGGTCAGCGTTCTTTATCAAATCTATCCGATGTCTGATAGGTCCATTATAATGGCCTAAGCGACCATCTGGGCCTACGAACGCGTTGGTATGCCTTCTCAGAATTTCTTTTAGGGTTTCCAAATCCTTAGGTGTTAGGGTGGACGAAGAGGAATCTACTTCTTTGACAACATCATACCAGTTTACCCCAGGAAGAGCGAATGTCGGCATTCGACTCTCCCAATCCGCTTTCGGAGGTACATATAGTAGTGTTAATCGATCCCGAAAGTCTACCTGGGATTCGTTCTGAGTAAGGATGGGATCCAGCCCGATCCTGAAAAGACGAAGGCCATAGATAGATACCCGACGCCGACTAATGTAACCGAAGTTCGTGCTTTTATGGGAATGTGTTCGTTTTTTCGACGCTTCATACCTAGTTTCGCGAACATAGCAACGCCTTTGTGTCAGCTCCTTAGAAAAGATACCCCCTTCCGCTGGACTCCAGAATGAGAGATCGCGTTCTTACGATTGAAGGAAGCCTTAACATCTGCTCCGATACTGGTAGCCCCAAGGTTGGGAACCCCGTTTATAATCGAAACGGATAGTTTAGGAAAAGCCCTTGCAGCGTTCTCAAGCAATAACAGGGGACATTAAAATCATCGCATATGCTAGTAGGGCTTTAAATCGCATGAGTCTATATATCCGGCTATCGAATTAGAAGCGGTGGGGTTAGTCTATGCAGTTCAGCAATTCCGGCCGTACATTGACGGTGCTCGGTGTACCATTATTACCGATCACGCACCTCTCAAATCGCTCCTACATCGAAAAGATCTACTTGGTCGTCTCGCTAAATATCAGCTCATTCTGCAGGAATACGAAATCAACATCGTATATCGGCCAGGGAAAAAGAATGTAGTATGCGACGCGTTGTCTAGATATCCTCCCATCAACGCTGTGATTCCGACCCACTCCGCTGAGGACTTAATTTCCCTCGAACAGGCGAACAAGGAGCAGGACGAAGCGTTGTGGATCTTGGAATTTAAGCGAGCGTTGCGAGAGGATCCGGATCAGCCAGAGCTGCAAGACTACATTTTATTAGATGAAGTCTTATATAGGATTCCCACCAAACTATCACAAGAACTTCAATTAGTCCTTCCGGAAAACACCCTGCTAGGACAGCCACTCATAGAAAAATTGCATGCCTCCCAATTAGGAACTGCACACTTGGGGATCAAAAAGACCTGTGCCGCGGTATCTAAGATCGCGATTTGGAACAATATGAACCAACAGGTTACCTCACATGTCACCGCATGTAAACCTTGCTAAATCCGAAAAGATCCCTCTAGATATCAAGTTGCCGAACCTATGGCCTTATTCGATCACTTCTCGGCCTTGGCAAAGAGTGCATAATAATTGCATAGGCCCCTTGCCGCTTACTTTGAAGGAAAATAAGTATATCATCGTTTTCGTGGACTCATTCTCGAAATTCATTGTAGCCGACCCTATTCCGGACCAAAAAGCGCCAACCACCTGCGATGTGTTTTTACAACGATTTGTCGCCCGGTTCGGCACACCGGAGCTGTTGGTTACAGATCAAGGTGCTAATTACATGAGTGACATTTTTAAGAACACTTTGAAATTACTCAGACAATTGCATCGGAAAGCTCGCGGCCTCAAAGCGTGTTACATGGCGCGCCGCGGCCCTTGAAATTTCAGCCGCGCACTCCGCGGCCCTTGTAAATTTTACCGGGAACGCCGCGGCCAAAGTTGAAATTGGGAAGAGATCATCGGGAGAGTCGCGGCCCAATCACCTCACTCGGCGTGCCGCGGGCCTTATCAAAGGCCGCAATTCCTACACGCTATAGGTTAAGGCGCAACCCGCGTGAGGTACGCCGTAGCGATGGGGCTACCCTAAGTGTTTGTGAGCTTGGGTAATCGCTTCTCGGATTTGGTCCTGTGTGACAGTTGAATTCCTATGCTTACAAAACGAACTTCAGCAGTCGGAAGAGTGTTATCGACGACACTACTAGATGATGTCGACAGATGAGCTAAGAAGTTGCTCATTTGCACTCAAGTCTTGTCATGAAAGACAGGCCAAAAGATTCTTCACTCTTCCTAGGCCTCACAAGCATGCTAATCGGGTCAACTATCGGGCGCTTACAGGACGCGCCGCGGTCACTTACCGGGTCCACTATTGGTTTATACCGGGCAGCTCGCGGCATGGATGATTGGTGGCCGAGCAAGCACCCGCGAACTTCCCGATGCAGTTGTCTGAGTACTAGGAGTCAAGCATAAGACCAGTACTCCGTATCATCACCAATCTAATGGTTTGGTTGAGCGCGCCAACCGAACCCTTGAAGAACTGATAGCGATTGCCAGTTTCAGCACTAAGTCTTCCCAGGGCATGGTTTTGGCATTTTCGATGGAATTATACTTGAGCTTCGCAGAACCTGTTAAAACATGGGCAGCAGGCATCTAGCGTCGAAGTATGGGATATCAAAACGTTCTATCGTGTCTACATAGTTTTCTAAAAATCCTTCGAAAGTTCTATCTCCTATACCGGAGAATTTCTCGATCCTATTATTCAAAACTTTCTACGACCGATAGATGTTCTGGATCCGCGCGCGGTTTAAGCTGATCTTCTCGCTGCTGTTGGTCTTGTAGATTTTGACGCTGGTCTTGTTGGTTTTGCTAAGCTCTAGATCCGTCTTGATCACCTTGGGCCATTTCTGCTTCAAATAAAAACTTAGGCTTATGTGTTCTTGTTTCAACTGCTCTTAAACTTCTCGTAGCTGTTCTTGCAAGATTCTCTTTCTCTCTCTGGAATGCTGTATGAAGACTCGGCCTTCTGTTGTTTCGCTTTTAATCTTCTTATAGGTGCCAGCTAGAGAAAGAAGATATTTTTTTCTACTCACACAAGTTCCACCCTCAGCGTGGTCCTCTTTTGAATAACTTGAAAAGAAAAAAAAGGATTGAGGGGACCACGCTGAGTTTGATGTTATCACAGTATAATCCGAAGGTCATAGAAATAAAACGACTTGACTACGTATCTTCCAGTGCATCCAAAAAAGAATCTTTACTTATACAAAAACTAAACACGAGCATAAATCTTTATACAAGAAAACAAGCTCGAGGGAAAAAATCTTTACTCAAAAATGGATTTTTCTTTTTCCTTCTAGCACACCGACGGTGGATATACTCATACGTATTATTCTTTTATTCTCAAAAATGGATTATCAATAATAGGATGGAACGTTTATTACAAAGAAAATTGGACACATCTTTTTTTCTTCGTTATTGTTGAATAAAAAGCCAAAAGAAGAACCGTTCTGCGCTAGAAGGAAAAAAAACATTGTTCACAAGAAATAAAAACCTTTATTTAGCTATCCACGAAACAGCAAAAAAAAGTGCGAATTTTTCTTTCATCCTCCATCCTCCATTGCTTTACTCGCTTCGTCTTGACTGTTCAGGTGACCGTTCTTCTGCCTGTCTTGATGCGGATCCCGCCGCCACGGGTTTCCGGAGCTCCCGGGACTCTCCGGATCCGGGGGCGGTAAGGGCTGCCTTGACTATTCCGAGCGAATCGGACCCTTCGAGGACGTCCTCCTCCTGTTCTTCCACTGCTGCTGCCTCCGCCGCTGCCTGCTCTTCCCATTCCTTTTGCGCTTTCGACTCTGGACTCTGCACCATTCTTTCTTTTGAACAGCTAAACAAAGGTTTTCTTTTGAAAATGCACTGGAAGACTTACTTATTATTACAAAGACTTACAAATCAACTTTACAAAAAGAGGGGGGACCGACGGATCCTCATGCTAAAAAATCTCGACTTTCTTTTGGGTGCCGACTGGCAACCCTAGGAGAGGGGGGGGGCAAAGGCGAATAGAAAAACAAAAGATAAAAATACTTACTTAATTTACCTAATCTACTTGTTTATTTAATTCGCGCAACGAAAATTGATAAAAGAAAAAGGGAATGGAGACTATTTTTGCTACGCCGCTGCGTTCCCGGCCGGGTTCTCTTGATTCCTTTTTCTTATGCTACCCCTCCTTATTACTTTTCTATTATACTTATATTCTCACGTAGCCCCAAAAGAGGAGGGGGGGAGTCTAAAAAAACACATACAAAATTTATACTACGGGAGACGGGGGGGGGAATAAGAAACGGGGGGGGGTTATATGGCCTTCTACCTCTCTTAGGAAGCCGGAAAACTCCATGTCAGCCGCGCCCCTTTTTCTCAGTCTCGCATGAAACGTCTAAAGCATAGATCCGCCGTCCGATCCACTCATGGGCAGACGGCCAGGATATTTATACGGACAAAAGCAATAGTAAGCCTTCAGCCAAACAATACAGAAACAATACAACATTATCCACAGAAGCACAAAATTAAAATCTAATTTTGGCGATCAAGCTCGATGATGTACTTTCCGAGCGCTTCGACGTGCATTTGCAGAGTATTACAACACAATAGATCTTGTTATCGTTGCATCCATGTCTGCCGCGTACAGTCTGCCATCACAATAGATCTCGTTATCGTTGCATCATTTATGTCTGCCACGTACAGTCTGCCATTCTTTTTCCATATGCTGACGTGCTGATCTGACACGATAAAGGTGATAGTGCAGAGTTTCACCCTCACTTCGGATACTCAATTTCAAGACCAATCTTAGTTTATCGTAAACTCACCGTATCTCATCACAGAAAATCAGCTCCTAAGAAGATTGTGCTCATTTTCTTTCACAACTATTTGTATCAATTTAGCTAAACGGCGGTCTCACTAACTTGAACAAATGTCCTTGCATATCGTGAAAAGGAACGCAAACGGCAGAAACTGCACAGCAAGAGCGCTATGTTCTTGCCCTGCATAGAGATTGAACACGATATCTTAACCAATTAACGACTAAACTTACCCTTTTTTGAACAGTCTCGCATCGTAAAGGCTTCTTACAAGGAAACAATCCCAACTTAAAGGCACCGTCCACCCAGATTCTCGTCTTCCAGGTTTTGTGTTTCAGGGCTTTCTCATGTCCCTGATTTCGAATATGAAGTCGAGAATCCGCAAAAACCCCGACAATACCCGTTTCGGAGAACCCACTGGCCAGCTTTCCGGAACGGTGATTGGATGGCCGCGCACATATGGGCGGGCATGGATGGGGGTCCTCGTGCATCTCCGTTATTCCGGAGCGATTTTCTCGCTTCCGAAGTGACATTTTGCACTGCGAATTGGGCATTGTCTCGATAGGAAGCGCTACTATCATATGCTGCCAAAAGCTCAAGACCCTCAACTTAAGGTGGACGGTGCCTTTAAGGTGGCAGATTGGAATGAACCGCATATCATTAGATGCGCCTTAATGAGCTGATTCCAAGTCTACCTTTCATATTTGCGACGCCGTTATCTGCAAAAAGTTATGAGCGGTTGAAAATGTGAAGTCATTGGGGTTTACATGCATAATATGCTTCAAAATCCAACTTGGGAATGTATGACTAGTGTGATATTGAGTGTAGTGATTTCAAAGAATGCTCACATTAGAAAAAAACCCAAATAAGTGTTTTTGAACAAAAAAGCCATATCTCGAGAATTAGTTGATTAAAAACACTTCTTTTTGTTTTTGTTAAATGTGAACATTTCCTGAGATCAATAAAGTCAATATCATGTTAGTCCATGCATCCCAAGGTGGCCTTCAAAGCACATTACGCATTGAAACCCCAATGAGTTCACATTGTCAACCGCCCATAACTTTTTGCAGATAACGGCATCGCAGATATGAAAGGTAGATTTGGAATCAGCTCATCAAGACGCATCTAATGATATGCTGTTCAATCCAGTCCGCCACCTTAAGTCGGAATCGTTCTTTTGTTAGACCATCAATAAAACAAATACAACGGCAAGATAGCGACCGCCAAAGATTGCACTGATAGAAACGAAGAGGCCCATCCTACAAATGGTATGCAGTGCAATTTATGCAAAAAAAATTATTTGTAGATAAAAGCTGCTGCATAACGAAGGCGCAGAAGTAGTATTAGTTGAGGCGCGAACGCGGCGCGCACGTATCCTCACCGTTGTAAATCTTGCGCCTCACGCGCTCTGCGGCTAATAAAGGCGCGATCGCTCCCAAAGGTATTGCGCCATCGTCATGCAGCAGCCTAATTTGTCGTGATCCGGTCATAAGCATCCATAGCCTCCACTGTGGAAGCTGGTAGTTTCCATTTTTTAACCATTTTGACAGTCCTAAGTGGAGAAATGCTAAAAACAATGAATTGTTATGACCTTGAAAAGAAGAAGAGGCTAGACAAAGGTCGAGGTACAAAAAAATCTGAAAAAAGAGGTACACGAAGGTTGAGATACAAGAAAAAATTTGACTTGCCACTCTCCGCGGACAAAAGCTTGAGAGAGCGAAATGAGACAAGGAAGCTGTGCTCCTCGATTACGTCGGGGGAGACAGGAAACTATCGCCAGTTTTAGTGTGGTTTAATGTGTAAATCTTGGTCTTATCTTGGTCTGGACAAAATTGTAGGTCCACTCTAAAAAAATGCCATAACTCACTCTGTTGTCAGTGAAATGTTCCAAAATCTGGCGCAGCCGTGTTTTACCAGCCTAGTATCAGCCATCAAAACGGATCTCGTTTTCGTTTGGTTATTCAAGAAAAAATATAAAATTTTGAAGAAAGCAGGCTTGAAAGCTGATCAAAATTGTAGGTCCACCTGGAATTTTTACTAATTGAAGCACTTCCTAGCTTCCGAATTTTTTTTCAGGTAGGTACACATTCAAAAGAGTTGAACAGCTGCTTTGGTTAAGCTGTGTCGTATTTACAAAAGAACCGATCATCTGCTTTTTTGCCTTGAAAATGCTTTCACATATATTTCGCTCCAATAACCTGCTTTGAGTAAGAAATTTTTTTCAAAAGCAAAGCTTCCTTAACATCTAACTATAATTACGGAAATCACCCTGCAGAAACTGATTGCGACAAGCACCAAAGCTAATTGTGGTTCTGCCCAATTTTTTCAGTAGCATCACGTGCTAACATACAATACAAGCTGTACCTACTATCTAGTAAATAATTACTGTCGAAAATGTAAGTGAGGTAGCACTTGGCAAACTACTTTGGAAGTGAGTAGCACCATCATTACGCTGCACAACTCATGTTTCAAAAAAGGAGCAAAGGGCAGTTTCGTGAACACTTCTGAATATGGCGTACGGATTTATGGTGTAAATGCTTTTACTACATCTTGAGGTCATAATGATAACGCATAAAAGTTTTGGGGCAGAAACTGTGGCTTAGGTTCCTGATTTAATCGATGTCGATTTGCTTCAGCTGCAAAAAAGTCAGATTTTTTCCTTAATCCTCACGTCAAAAAGCATCCAGAAAGTAGAAGAAACCCCGTCGCTTCTAATCGAGCTGAAAACCGCAGAATTTCCTACTCAAAGCAGGTTTCTGGAGCGAAATATACGTGAAAGCATTTTCAAGGCAGAAAAGCAGATAATCGGTTTTTTTTTTGAAGGTACGACACAACTTGACCAAAGCAGCTGTTTAACACTTTTAAATGTGTACCTGCCCCAAATATTCGGAAGCTAGGAAGTGCTTCAGTCAGTATAAATTTCAGGTGGACCTATAATTTTGACCAGTCTTCAAGCCTGCCTTTTTCAAAATTTCAGATTTTTTTTCAAATAACCAAACGAAATCGAGACCGTTTTGATGACTGATGGTAGGCTGGTAAACACACGGCTGCGCCAGATTTTGGAATCACACTGACAACAGAGTGAGTTATGGCATTTTTTAGAGTGGACCTACAATTTTGTCCAGCACTGTAGGCTCAGCGAGAATTTAGATCCTTTTGATGTCGCACATCGCACATTTTTTGCCTCCACATCTTGCCTTTCTGCCTTCTTTCTCTAAACAAAGTTTTCACCTTTTTTCTTATGTTATATATTCAAGGTAGAAAAGATGCTACTCGTTTTACAAAATTACTTTCACATCTGCATTGTAAAATCGGAAATATCCCACCTTACAAGAGTTGAGCACTCAGTTTTGAAGCTCTATCTTGTGGTAGTCTGTCGCCAATGCTAATAATTTTATGATCTGCCTGCAACTCAAAATAGCAGAATTCTGTTGAGGTCTAATGTTTTAGTGTTCGTAATTTCTTATTTACGAACCTTCCTTAACACAGCAAAAAATTGGAATGGATCGATGTAAGCTTATTGACATTTTAGAAATAGAACTGAGTTTGAGAAACAAAAATTGCAAGCTACGCGACGTGAGCTTATCGCTAGCCCTTGAAGTTGAACATTATACACCAGTTCAACACTCACCTCTTCCCTGCGTTTCCTTGAACGCAGCAGAGGTATTACATGATGAACAACTGCGACGAAAGATATGGGTCTATTATTTGCGTATATCGATAATTATGGAAGTTTAAGCGAGCGCACACTTTGCGAACAAAAATCGATTGAAGCATGGAAAACTGTGATGCAGGAGCTAGCCACACCGAGAACGTCAGGCACTTTCAAACTTTGGTTGAGACCGCAATGTTCGTTAACACGCTACTCGATAGTGGAATGTCAGATAGAACAGTCTAGAGTCAATCTAGAAGGTTCCGCTCAATACGGAGAAACAAGAGAGAAGAGCAAACCCCGCAACTTTCCAGCAAGCAGAGAAAACATCATGAAAACTCTCCGCATTTAAGAAATCTCTATTGAAAACAGCCCACCTCGCTGTCGATTGATTGAAGCAGAATTCTGTAGCAGCGAAACTATCGCCAGATACGAAGCTGAAGAATGTGATAGCAGTGGCGGACCGAGGGGGGGGGGGAAGGCGCCTTCCCCCCCCCCTCGAGAATGGGTCTCGAAATCTTTGAAAATTACTTACGTGAGTTATAAAATTGTGCAATGACTTGTCTCTTGTCTCTTGTAAATAATTAAAATAATTTTTAGAAATTTTCAAAAATTCAAATTAGCCTTATAAAAAAATTTTTCTCGGGGGCGTGGGGGTTGGGGACCCGCAAAAATTTTGAAAAGCACCCCAAAAATTTCGTGGAGTGCGTGGCTAACGCCACGCACCTTCATTGAAATTTTTTCGCCGCATCATCCCCGGTCCGAAATCCTGGGACCTTCACTGTGATAGCGATGAAAAGTAAGAGATCAGGCCTTAGGATTGAGACCTTCATAATGCAAACAAGACCTTATCTGCGGCTAACGCGTCCGGCAGGTCATGTCGCCTACGGCTACTGCGAAGGTAGAGAAAGCCCACTCCGTAGATAAAAGCATGTTGCACTCCCATTCAGGAATGAACGTTTCGAAAATCAACAGTATGCAATCTATATACTAATCTCAACATTTCATTCAATCTTGCTCATTTTGACCGGCAGCTCGAACATCGCCGATCTCGACATAGCCAAAGCACTCCGTCTTACTCATCAACGAAAAAGCAGAGATGGCGAAGTGGAGCAGATTGTTTGGTACAGGGCTAATCAAACGCAGTGTCGATTCCATCAGCATCTCCACTCCCGAGCTAGACTTTGCGTCTCTTCTGCGAACATGCTCTCTAATCACTTCCAGTCGACTGAGGCTCCGCCTTTCCCCCGCTCGCTCTAGGAAACTGATCAGAGAGCATGTTCGCAAAGAGATGCAGAGGCCAGTGAGGGAATGGAGATGCGTTGCAAGCGACACTGCATTTGATAAGCTCCATTATCTCTAAAAGTGGGCCAGCCGTAGTGTGCTGATAGATTCGGCACCTCTTTCACTTCTATAAGTAGAACATTCTAAAGATCATGCACATGCATGACCTGCTGTATGAGCAGCTCAAATGTATGTGATGTTATTGCCACGCCTAGAACCCACATTCTACCTTCATTCCGCGAATAAGTGCAGGTCGTCCGTTCAAGGAAGCTCAAAACTTTTGAGTTAGAGGCACTCCGCCTCAGGCCACAGTAAGGCCTGAGAGCCATCGACACAGTTTTTCATGTGAAAATTGTGGTTAAACCATTTGAAACGCTCAAAAAACTCAAAGAATCATCTGATGTAATCATTATGTCTGGAAACGCTGCTAAACGAATTCCGAAATTTTCTGAAATTTTATTCTCATACAGCCATTTCACAATGGCGCTGTATCCTGGCAGTTCTACCGTAACTTTCCGTAATCTCACAATTATCAACATCGATCATACTGTAAATCTAAGCTGAAGCCTGCTCTTCAGAAACTAAGCAAAAGATTTTGTGGGACGAGAGAAAAAAAGTATTATCTCATTTCAAACGTTCACTCTGACTTGACAACCTTCCCTTGAAGGCAGTGTTAGGGCAGGGCAAGTTGGGAGGTTTGGAATTTCAGCGCCATGCGAAAGTGGCCCTCCTCGGACGCAACATCGCGCAAGTGCGATGCCTTAATGCTTGACCTGAAGCAAGAAAGCAAGAAAAATAACCAGAAAGTGGAGAAACTTACGACTTGGGGGAAAGGGTGCTCCGATTTGTTCAAATTGTAGGCGGCAGAGTACGCATGCCGCCACTGTCAAATTATAGGGTCTCGTAGGGACTTTGCGTCTCTGCCTGGAGTGGACGGTCGAATTTCAAATTGTAAGGCTTTGGAAAACGCATGTCCTCACCGTTTTCGCGCCTTCTAGTGTGGATTTTCGGATTCAGCGTTGCGGATAACCCCTGGCAAGTGATTTTCTAGAAAAGGAGTTTTTCTTCAAACAGTCTTTAAGAATGAATGATGTAATATATTATATCTATCCGATATTGTATCAACAAATTATGTGCGAGAGTTTTTGAAGTGTAGATTCAAAGTTAAATGCATTCTAGTCTTTAGTATTAAATATGCAATTTCCTGTCTTGTAGTAATGTAATGATTTTCTTTGTATAATGGCACATTACGATTAAGTAGTGTATTAGGTCATTCCGAAAGTAATTTCGCTTTTCTCAAACGGACGCCACATGTGATGGAACAAATATTTCTAAGAGATCTTTGTAGCATTCGATGCAGAATTTCATTCTCTTTCCAGTAGTGGTGAAATATTTGCAGCTCAATCATAGAGCTTTCAGAAAATAACCAAAACCTGCGACCCATGCTTTTTGAGATGCTCAAGTTTCACAATTTTTCTAAATGTGTACATCAGTCCTCCAAAGCGGTCCAAGTAACGATTCGATAGAGCAAACCCTACAAGGTACAAAACGATTTTTTCCTCCTTCACAGAACTCCTCAAAATTTGTTAATAGAATTTTGATTGGTGCTACCGATTTCCATTCTTGGTCAACTCAAACATCGTAGAACATCAAACGCTTAACAGCTCGAGTGTCATTCAATGCAGCTTGATCTCCTTTTTCTAATAGATGTTTTTTGTTTCCCTTTCATGAAGTTTTTGCGTACAAAATCATCATAATTCATACTTTCGAATGCGTTCTGGGCTGTACCCGGAAAATTCGAAATTAGAAATTTCGATTTCCTAAATCCCCATTCGCTTTGCAAAATTGGTGTTAAATCGTAACTCCATCTTGGAAGTTTCAAATTCCAAAGACTTATTGGTGTTTGATGCGAATTTGGCTGACGTAGGCCTGTCAAAATTCGATGGTTTCAATAATAAATCTTTTAAGAAATCATGGCGAGATATAAAAGCGAGAAAAAAGTCAGGCCACATCCTATGGGGTTTGCTCTATCGAATCGTCACTTGAGCTTCTTCGGAGGGTTAATGTAAGAATTTAGAAAAATTGGGAAACTTGAGCATCTCAAAAAGCATGGATCGCAGACTTTCGTAATTTTTTAAAAGCTCATTGACTATGCTGCAATAATTTTATAATTCTCAGAAAGAGGAAGAAATTCTGCATCGAATGCTACCAAGTTCTCTTAGAAATCTTTGTTCCATCTTATGTGGCGTCCGTTCAAAAAAAAAGCGAAATTACTTTCGGAATGACCTAATATTAATAAATAAATAAATAAATAAATAAATAAATAAATGTAATGTTTCAACAGTGCTAATGGCACTGCGAAAAAAATTTGAAGGGGGAGGATATGGGGGAGGGGCAGGAAGGAAGCGACAAACTCTAAAAACAAAAAGTCTAATCTTAGTGTAATAGTATGTGGGTATCGCTTAGCCTACTCACATGCTAACGCAATACATCAACTACGCAGAAGTTTGAAAGAAAAGAAAATCAAGCATCACCTCTAATTTGAATTTTTGTGAGTTTTAAGCGTTGCGATTTCTTACAATTAGAAAACTGGGTACGTTCACGACGATTGGCGCTTAGAATGAGACAATAATTTCGCGAATCAGAAAAAGTGAGATTTCCAAAATTAGGACTGTTTAGCTACGTAAAAAAGGAATTCAACTTCTTTATGTTCCTGTTGGTCCGAGAACGATGCTCACATCGAATGAATATGATCCTGATCAAATCGAACGTATCAAAAAAATGGTAAACTTTGAAATGGAGAACATTATTGAGGTTTGTCCGCGTGTTGTTTTCATTTTCAACCTCGTAATCAATCCTTTACTTCAGCAACTGGATCTGCAACTTTTGGAAGACACTGTAAAGATTCTTTGTCAAGAAAAGAAAAAGAAAATTTAATTGAATTTTTTATTTCATTCCCTCAGTTACAGCCTTCAAATAAAGTTACAAGTTTTTTTTAAAGGAATACCACTAGTAGAAAAAGCGTCAAACATCTCTTTGTTACATAAACAAATAAAAGAAAAGAATCACTTCAAATTCAGTCATGCGTGCGATCATACACAATATTGAATGCAATTTCCAAACAATCTGGTGCCTAGGTTTTTGAGCGTAGTCTGATCTGAAGGCCTTGACTAAGCCCATAGCATATGGATATCCAGAACCGAGGAATTTAACTAAGAAATTTTAGCATATTGTATTTGATTACCCTGATTGGTCCAAGACCCGGCACGAGGTAGGGTAATGATAAGCTGGAAATTGTTTTGAAATCAGAAAGCAAAGAGGAAATCTTTTGAGGGGTCTGGGGCGGAGTCTCGGCAGAAGATTTTAAGTGCAAGCAAAAGGAGGTGAAGTTATACTTATCACCTTAGAAATACAGTGTGTCCCAAAAAGATGTGCACACTATTTAATCGTTAATAACTGTCTTTCTTTTATGTCTTTTGCCGAGTTGAGGTAGCATTCTGTAGAGCGAGGTCCAATTTAGATTCGTAATATAGAGAGAACCATCGATCGCTCTTCATTACTGTAAAATTACGGTAGGAACTTCGAGGAGGATATCGAGCCATTGAAAGCGGTTTTTTGCCAGTATTTTGCCCCAAAAAGAAAGCCAAACAAGCCACAAAATTTTGAAGTGGTCCACTCGAAGTCGTTGAATCTAAATATGAAACTTGCACTTCAGTGCAAGTTTCATATTAAGATTGTTTAGTTGCTCCTTTGATAAGTTGCTTCAGATTTAGGGTAGCAACTACTTTTCCAATGTTCGTCAGAAATGTGAATACGCCATCGAGAAAGCTCGCAAAACTGTTGAAAAGTCATGTAGTGAAGTCAGCAGGCCTGAAAACCTTGCTACACAATTTTTCAGTTTTTTTTCGAAATTATTTCATCAAAGGCCTATTCTCCAGGGACGCTGTATGCTAAAACTTCATACCGTAATCTTACAGTACTGAAGAGCGATCGCTGAATCGCTTTATACTGTAAATCTAAGTTGAACCTCGCTCTACACAATGGTATTTCAAGCTCGGTAAAAGATATGAATGCAAGAGAGTTATTAAGAATCAAACAGTGTGCACATCTTTTTGGGACACTCTGTATAATTTTTAGAAAGTAATTTTTGTAAGCCTCAAAGCACAGCAGAGTTCACACCGCGCAGTCGCCATATGCCGCGCGCGCGACGTTGCTTGACCGATGCCGTGGCAACAAATTTTTTGTTTAAACGAACGTAAGCTAATGGAAACAGAATATGAAAAATTATGGAAAACTTATGTGAATGGAAGGTGTGCTAAGCATTCCTTCAAATAATTTCTCAAAACTGGTAAGTGAAGATGTGAATTTGAATGGCTCATATGCAAAGCAAATAACAGGTTGTGGAGGTGCCAAACTCAATACGTATGTTGGACGCGAGCCTGTAGAAGTTAACTGGGAAGATTCATAAGAAAAATTGTGTAAGTGAAGATTGTGGCAAGCTTTCTTTAGAAATTTTCTACTATCAAACATGGAAAAATGACTCGTTTGCAAGGCACAGATAACGATATGGCACGAAATTTGGCCTGCGTTTACGCAGTGGGACTAAGGAACAAAGTATGAAAAATTACAGCTTATGTGAATGAAGAACGTGCTAACTTTTTTCCAAATTAGGTGGGCAAGTGCACAGCTAATTTGGGAAAGTCTTGCCCACATAATGCCCACCTCAGGTGGGCAAAACACACAAGTTTTGAAATTTTCACATAAATCTCTACACCTAAAGTTCACTATTGGGTAAGATTTTGGTTACAAAACTTTTCCTCCCCTCTTGCCAGAGCCCAGAATAGCATCAGCAGCCCCGCTTTCTATGAAGGAAAGCGCGCTCCAATCAGTATGCGCGAGAAAAACATCACTCAGTTATATTAAGTTGTACCGAAAGTTTTGTCGGTTTTTTTTTCATCGCTCACCAAACCTCACAGAACACCAATCCATGAACGGCCTAGGTGTCATTCTATTCATTTTTTTGTCCTCTTTCTTATAGCTATATATGTTCCCTGACCTATCCCGTCTTTGCGACGTTATCGCAATGACTTTTTGAGCCTCAGTAGTAGCGCCAAAATTTTCCTGAATTTTCGAAATTTTTATCTTGATATTTTCGACAAGCGCTGGTGACTGTTATGTAGGGCAAACCTTTGGCTACATTGTATTCATTTTAGATTACGTGAGCCACGTTTATCAATCCGTAATAATTATTTATTTGAGAAAAACAGCGGCTTTTTGAACACGTTTTACCACGTAAATTACCGAAAATTCCAAAAAGCTGATTTTTGAAGCAAACCAAACTCGGTTATGTTGCATAAATGATGTTTAATAACAAACAAGTTTAAATTCGCAAAAACTCAAAAGCTTTCATGCTTTTGCGCGCAATTGCAGTTGTGCGTTTCATGACTTTGCTAAAAACCAAAGCCTCCGGAGAAATAATTTTTTGAAGTTAAAATCAGCATATTAGGAGAATCTAAGAATACCACCTTGACCCATACTTAGTCTTTTTCGATACTTGTTAATGAAATTTTTAAAAATCAGCTCAACTTTGAGCAGGTAAAATTGACAGATGGAGAATTTTGGCAATTATCAAAAAAGCATACAAGATTACGGTATGAATGTGTATCCATAAGAAAGAGAAGGAAAAGCTGCATCGAATGCATGAAACACACTCAGGTCTTTATTGTGCGTGGTTTTACAGTGGTTTGAAAAAACCGACAAAACTTTCGGGACAACCTAATATAATCGGCGTTGCTTTGTTATTTTGTCATTCCTTTTGGCTTTTTCTTTCTCTTGTACACTTTTCTTCGCCCGCTTCAGGTTGCACACTGTTAAGCCACTGTTTTTGGTGCATGTAGTTGTTCGCAATCAGGTGATGCCTATAAATTGGCAATTGAATACGATTGAGGTGAAATTAGAGTAAGGGTGAGAGGTATGATGATCGCATATATTGTGAACATACAAATGGCAAAGATCACCCCCTCCCCTCCTCCCTCAAAGCTGTCGGTGCATAGAAGCTTTTTTTCATGTTGACCTCATTGTGGAACCTAGAATGATCTCCACTGTTTTTTTCTATTTTGTCTTGAGAAGTTTTTAGAAGAAGTTTTTTTAGAAGTTTTTTCTTCTTGAACTGTTCACCGCACAAACACAAGGATCTTTTTGAATCAAAAGGGTATTCGGAAAATCTTAGGGGATAAATTGGAATTCGTTTTCTTTGCGGTGGGCAAAACCCCTTTTGCCAACCGCGTGCCGGGCCCTGATTAGTTCCCTCGAAGCGGAATACTATTGAAAACAACACCTTCTTAAGGCTCGATCAAATACGGTACGCAAGCATATTGTAATAGCCTTTTTTGTCATACATCCTGAACTAAGCGAATAATAATCATCGAATATTTTAAAACGTCAACGAATTAGTGTAATGCTATTTTTTGCATTAATCAGCCGCAATTTATGACCTAGGATTCATACGAGGAGCTAGCTGTATTTATACCAATGCATTCTACTATTTATGCCTTCCTCGGTCTTGCATAATCATAGTTTAATCTCCTCGCTCATGTTGACTTCACAAATGAAATCTAAACCACTATACATTCCAAAAGCTTTTTTTCATGTAGAATCAGTATGGGAAAAAAACTTCATAAAAAAGAATAAAGGTAAATTCAACTTAATTACCGAATTGACAGTGGCTGCTATGAGCTATGACCCCGAGCAGAAATCTTTTCAAATTTTCACGTTAAAAGTTTACAAATCGACCAAATGCAGTCATTTATTTCTAGCGCCTTATCGCCTAGGAAAAAAATTTCTTTTGGTAGCTAAGCCAATGATTTATGCTGAAATCATTAGCTTAAGATATATAAGCCAAGCAATTGAAGCAAAGTTACTAGATGGAAGCTTGAAGGTGGTGCAAGCTGCAACAAGACTTAGGACGTCCTCTTGTTAGCTACTAATGCCACCTCAATTTATTATCAATTGTAGACTATTGAGGAAAAGCTTCTGTACAAAATTTGTGCATTTGTCCTTTATGTAAAAATTTTGTAGCCAAATCAAGCCACGCAAAGCTCAGCATCTCAAAGCAGAACCAATATAAAACTCATTCATTTTGACTGCTACGTCTGCTGTTATACTGCTTGATGCTTTCCAAACTCTTCTGCACAATCTTTATTAAAAAGTATCGCAAAGAAATTTTCCTCCTCCTTTTCTTCATCCACGTGTTGACGTTACTTTCCAA
The DNA here is from genome assembly GCA_958299035.1 of Cylicocyclus nassatus. Classification (NCBI taxonomy): domain Eukaryota; kingdom Metazoa; phylum Nematoda; class Chromadorea; order Rhabditida; family Strongylidae; genus Cylicocyclus; species Cylicocyclus nassatus. The sequence continues at coordinate 13,056,551 of CATQJL010000001.1, read as the reverse complement.
ATCTACGGAATGGTGGCGAATCTTGCACAGGCATACTCGTAACTCTCCAGTTCCCGCTTCGTCCTCTACCCCATCCACGAGCGTCGCTTTCGATAATCAGAATGAATGCCTTCAAAAATTAACTTAGATTATATGATTACAGGATATATTGGAACGTACCATTAGGACTATTACCAAAACGAAGTAGATGGAACCAAATCTTGTCATTCTGGAAAAATGTTCTACGAGTGTATGTGCTAATGTCATACCAACATTCTCGAAGCAAACAAAAGTGAAGCATCAGATTTCAATTATGTGTAATTTTCGAACGAGTGGAAAAGTAACAATAATACCTATTCTTTTTTAGCGCTATAATAAAAGCTTTGTAAAGCAAAAATTAGACGTTCCATTCAAAAACTGAATGTTCTAGCCAATTCACTTCCTGCAATAGCTTCAGGTAACAGCAGAGATGTAAAAGCACAAGTTTCGAGTTAGAACTCTCAAAGGCACCGTCCACCCAAAGTGAGTGTTCACGAGATTCGATGGCATACTAATGTGGGTCCCCACACTAGGCCAACCCCCAAGTTTCCACGCAAAAGATTGCTTTCGGAGCGAGAAATCCGCTCTGGAAGGTACGTGATATGTGATCCAGAGGTGGTCACTCCGCCCATTTTGCAGTTTTAGGGGCTGCGGCGCTGATATACGCCGGGCGATAACCGCGCCGCAGCCCTGCAAACTGCACTTCCACCCGTCCTTTCTTCAAAACAGGAGTTTTTGGGATTCTCGACTTCATATTCGAGATCAGTGCCTTCAGAAGGCCCGGAAACAACAAAAACATGGAAGTCGAGAATTTGGTTGGACGGTGCCTTTAAGCGAGACTGGAGCAATATGTGAGAGAATGACAATTTTATGACAAAAAAGACTTGACTTAATCATAATTCAGCATCTTGTGGGTAATATAAAGTTGTAAATTTTGAGGTACTTCACAATCCTATGAAATGGAATGACATAGGGTAATGTGTTATTTACGGGTTAGAGTTTCATGACATTGCAGGAAAGAAAACGGCTTTTGGTGCGGAAGACACATAGAAAGGCCTGAACATTGTTGCATCAATAAAATGAAATGATTTTGGAAGAGCATCTCTGTTCAAAAAAATAATTGAAATGGTAAGGCAAAAGGACTAAAACGAGATTTTTAAGTCAATTTCCTGTGATGTGGAAGTAGCCAAACGAAGGAATGATCCTGACTTTCGCAAAAGCGTTTTTAAGGAGATTTTGCTGCAGAATTATGTCGCATCCATTCATATAAAATATGAATGCAGACTTCAGTGCTAGATTTCATAACTAAATGGATTTGGAGCACAACGAACTGATCTGAGAAAGGTCCTAATGGGATTTAGTGCGCTAAATGCAAATTTTCAATGCAGTGATGGATCCACATAATATGGGCTGCATAAGAGAGCTTTCGGTTTTAAAATGGGATAAAGGCGTGGCTGTTTGTGTGCTAGCTTCCATAATGCAGGATGAATAAAACGATAGTTATTGAGTAATGAGCACTGCAAGTCGAACTCTTAACGCTGATTCCATAGAATCGCAAATTGCACTTGATGGGGTATATTCTAGTGGGGTCTTAAAGAGCATAATGCAGAGCAGGAGCGATGATATTTATGATAATGACATAAACACAGTGAACTAGCGCTAAAAAAATTCAAAATGCCCTGTGTGTTGCTAGGGGTGATGGAATTTTGGCTTCGATTAAGGATAATGTAACAAATGAGAATATAGTTGCCAAGATACAAAATTTCGCGACAATTTTTTGTATCTTTTTTTACACTATCCTGTTTCCGGGCCATATGCGTCTGATAATTTCCAGCTTTAAAACTTTATAATGTCTATATTTATGACCAAGCCAAACAAAAAAATGGAAATAGTGGCGCAGCAAAAAGATGTGCTGTAACATAATCCTTAATTCAATAAGGAAATAATGACGACATGAGGAGCTGCTGCAGACAGATAAATATTACGCATGTCAGATACACAAACCAGGAAGACCAATCCGATTGTGCGTTATCGAATTAAGAATGCATGTGCGTAGTGGTTATTTCATAACGAGAGCCTTTCCAGGCTCGTCGAGTCGCTTTGAGTTGCTCAACCAGGATTTCCATAAGCATAGTGTAGAGTGGAGGACTGATGAGGGTGGAAAGGAGGAGTAGGCATTCTGAAATTCGATCAAACTTCTGGAAGTTTTCTCTGTGAATTATATCACTATGCAACAATGGCCGCAGGACTTCCGTTAGAGCGAGGGAGAGGGAGGGGGGGGGGGGGGAGAGGAGAAACGAAAAAGTTTTCCCAGATGTGAGGAAATGCTTCTCAAAACTTACACGGAATTAGTGGCTGCAGCCACGCCCCCGAAGAAGACTTTTTACAAGGCTAATTTGAGTTCTTAAGAAATTCCAGAGAATAAGTCAATTATTTGCAAGTATAAAGTCACTTGAGGATTCTTATAACGCATGTAAGTAATTCTCAAAAATCTCGCGACACACTCTCGAAAGGTGGGGTAGGGGAGAACGTGCCCTCTTGGTCTGTCACTGCAATGCAGCATTTTTTTAATCAAAATTATTAGTTTGACACGAAAGCTCGTTCGCACCATTTTCAAAAATTCATAACTCTTTAAATTCTTAACGACTTGTAGAAACAAAATTTTGCATAAGAGAGGAATTCATGCACTTTGCAAATGTATCTAAATTGTTCGTTAATGTGTACAAGTGAAAGAGATAGAAGCTCAAAACCAAAATCACTCAAAATTTGGATTTTTCGTGTAGGGTCATAAAAAATCGGAAACTTGCAACAAAAATCGGAGCAGTCGGTATTGTAGGTTTTTTCACCAGCTCTTTTCAACAGTGCAAAGTTTGCGCCGATTGAGCGTCTCTATGAAAAGTAATGATTTTCCTGAAAAATGCCAAAAAAATCAAATTCGCCCTTTTGTATTGCTTGATCGAAAATCATAACTTTTCGTAGAGATGCTCAATCGGCGCAAATTTTGCACAGTTAGAAAGAGCAAGTAACAGAACCTACAATACCGACTGCTCCGATTTTTGTTGCAAGTTCCCGATTTTTTATGACCCTACACGAAAAATTCAAATTTTGAGTAATCACTTGTACACATTAACGAACAGTTTAGGTACATTTGCAAAGTGCATGAATTCCTCTCTTATGCAAAATTTTGTTCGTACAAATTCGTTAAGAATTTAAAGAGTTATGAATTTTTGAAAATGGTGCGAACGAACTTTCGTGCCAACCTAATATTTTGCAGGCTTTATAATTAGAACTAGTCATGTAGGAGCTTTTTACATAGGTATGATTTGCATGTTGCTGTAATGAAATCTTCTTCAAAATTTCAAGATAAGAAGCTTGCAAGAAATTTAGACGGTGTTTATTAAAACTTCTTGGAAGCGAAAACCCTAAGCCTATTCATTTGAGAAATTTTCATTGTCACTTCAGCCCCACCCCCCCCCCCCCTTCTCCCGCAAAGGAGGATATTCAGGAGTTGTCGCAAATTATTTAGCGTGTCGTGCGAAAAAATTAGAGATGGAGCTCATCAAACAGTACAAACTGCTTATGCTTATGCCGAAGAATTCCTTGGCTGTTTTGAAAACCGAAAAGTTCTGGGATAGCTATTGTCAAAGTTAATGACCACCAGTTCTCCCGAGTATATCAGACAAGTAGCCGAAATGCAGGCCTCCGTCCGCTTCAAAATCGCCTCTGTTTTTGTCCATCTCTGGCTTCCCTTTCAGCTGATCTCCAAAAACATCAATCAGTGGATGTCTCGAAACCCATAAATGAAGATATGGGGTGATCGTAACCCTTCCGAAAACGATGACTTATGAACAGGGCTCGGCACAGGTGGCTTACAAGCAAGCTGGATATCGTTTTTGGGACGAAAAGCAAAGGGGGTTTCGTTTTTGTGAGCGACATACGGAAAATTGACGACGGCGACCTTTTTTTTTTTTAGTCGACGTTTCGTTTTTGGGGGATTTTCGGGAATTTTTCAGGTTTTCAGAAGAAATTTGGTTCAGGGTCAAAGGGGACTTCGTATTTTCCATTTTCATCTAGCCACCTCGTGCCGAGCCCTGCTTATGAACTATTCATTATTCATATTGAGACGAATACGTGAAGTGATGCGTAAGCTAATTTGAAAAAGGTCATATAAACAGATGACGAAGGCAAAGATAATTGTACTTGAATATCTTCGGTTGAGAAGACGTTCGAAAATAGGGTAATAAAACAATTTTAACTGGCTTCCATCAATGGCAACTGATTTCCAGCAGTCAATGATTAAGCAGTTCTATTGCTTCTTCAGATGATTGCATTACAAAATTTTTTTCGACATTCATTCATTCGATGAAAAAATTTGAATTTCCCCAAGTGTATAGTAGGTGCACAGTAGGCAGCGAAATTTCAGGAGTTTTCTAGATCTTTGCTTACAATAGAGGATCCCTTCTAAGGGAAGGATGCTTGGCGACCCTGGCCATCCATAATAATTCATATAAAAAAGCGCATTTTAAAGCTGGCTGCTCGAATGCTGTCTTCCACGTCTGTGAAACGATAATCTGGATAGAGTTACGATTATTTTTTCAAAAATGAATTGCGCCACTGTGAAGGGTCAAAATCAAAATCATCAACAACAACATTCTTTCCTTTAGTGAATATAATTCAGATGAGTATAAATACAACAATACTGCTTTCAAGATTTTCCTTAATAGCTTAAAACGGTAAACTAGATCAAATTTGGTGAATTTAACCACCCAATGTACGCAATTTTTTACGAAAAAAGTTCATAACTTCCTTCTAAAGATTGTTTCGCAGATATCCAAAACAGGTTCAGAATCAGCGTTTCGAGATGCACCTTGATGTATACATCTCATTCCAAATGGCCACGGTACCTAGTATCCTTTTTTGTTAGTTCGCAATGAATAAACATTTATAACCTACGTAAGCGTGCATGAAAGAATCCGTAATTATGCCGCTTACCGTGCACCTACCATATTCGAAGACTTCAAATGAAAAAATGAGCCCCCGCCAACCTGATTTGCGTTGGATTCAGAATTTGTAAACTCCGAATCAATTTTGGTGAGCTCCGGTGAAGCTCGGTGAATTTTTAACGAATTAGGAGGGTTATGTAAACACTCCTCCTCGGTTTCAAGTTCATAAGCCAATACCCGTGAGGACGATCAGAAACGAACTTGGGAATATGTACCTTAATTACAACAATGCGCGTAACTTGTGAAAAAAATCACCGCACTCTGCCTAGAAGGCCTGAATGAACACAACACTCGGTCAAATTTTACGGATCTTCCATTCTAGCTCGCATTAAATTACTCAGAGTGTTCAATCACTGCACAACGATCGACCTACCGTTGCCGAAAATTTGGCAAGGTCCTTGAAATTTGACCAACTATTGTGCCCCAAACAGACACGTCTATGCATCAAAAGATGCATCTCGTCGAGCTGAGGTGAATGGTGTTTTTGGATAAATTCGTCCACTCCGAAGCAAGATATGGCGAAGAAGCGCGAAGTTCGGCGAATTGGCGGAGTGCGGTGATTTTCTTCACGAAATACGAGCAGTATTGTAGACTCCACTTAAGTGTTACCTAGAATGAGAAGGGTAAAAAAATTAATAAGATTTTATAGTCGTCTTCCCCCAGTAGACACCTTGACAATTTCGAGTTTGAATTAGAACACGCCGGTTGCGTCAGAGAGCGGGACCTGCAACCTTACTTCAATCTCAAACAGATTTTTTTTGTGTTCCCGACCATCGTATTTTTTGAATGATAACATTTTCTTAATTGGGGATTGATGATTTTGTTGTTTATGAGCGATTTTGCGCTGCTACGCTCCTTTCTCCAACTCCGATTTCTGGCTAAGCGTGGAGAAATGACTAAGTTTGAAACTAAAAGAATCCTTTCCGGTAAGTAGCATTATTGAATGTTGCTCCATTGAACTTCATGTCAAAAACTTCCCATGTGCATCGTTTATTTTATCACACCTGAAAATAGAGCTAAAGAAACGGGCATATTGGTATGAAACATCGCTAAGTAGCAACAAACTCGTCGCTTCTGACCGCAAACGTTATTAAAACAAAAAAAATCGCTATGCAATCATGACAAAGCACTTTAGTTTAGCCTGAGCTTGAAATAAGTTTGACAAAGTCGCCCTTTGCCGCGACCGGCGTGCTCTAGTTGAAATTCGAATTCGTCCACTGAGTGTGCACACCTGCATACTGCAGAATTTATGGTGGCACAGATTTTGCCCTAAGTGTACTAAACTTTCTATAACCAATTTACTGTAGAGCTTCACGTTCTTTACAACGGTAAGTCTGGAACGAATGGTGCCATTGAGAAATGATTTTCGCAGAATGATAGCTGATGTTCAAATATATAAGTCGCCACAACAGCGGTTCGATTCATTTCTAGCATCAGTTCAACCATAAAAAGTTCACCGAAGGTTCGTTGCGTGATATTTAGCATCAGCCACACAGTACAATGCGCAATCTGGACAAGTGGAGGTCTACGATAGTCATAGCATGCCCAAGACTTGCAAGTGGCCAAGTCTTTTGGACCAACATTCTTGTAAGAAAGATATGCGTAGCTAGGAGGTCTGCCAGGTATGCTGCACCACATAGTGTTCGGTTTCTTTTGCCGTTTCATGGATGCATCAGTTATGTTTGTGACACGAGCAGCATCGCTGCCAGGAAGAATATAGAAATTGGGACTTACTTTGCCAATTGTATTAGAAACCTCCTTTTTTAAGACATACTTTTCATGCAAAAAAAGGCCCATATAAAAACATCTCGTTAAGGCCTTGCATAATTGAGCCTGGATGCTCAGACTTTCAGTTTTGTTGTTGACAGGCCTTAATCCAAATACTCGAAAAGCTACTCAATTGATCTACTTGTGGCTAACAAATCCAATACAAATCTCTAAACGTCATACTCCAGAATTTTGATTGGTATACTAGGGTAGGTTAGATACTGTGCTGGAGTTTGGAGTCTCTCAGCCATCGACAGTGAAAAGTTTCATAAGAGCTGCTGCTTGTCAATATCTAGATAAGATATGCTAACACTTATGGGTCACTAGCTGGCTTTCCCGGTCCAACCCGGGTCATCCTTCTGAGGAATGGCCAAAGCCACATTTGCCTGCTTTCCGTCTTTTTTGTTCGGTTCAGCCATGTCCTCCTCCTGCAAAAAGCAGCCTATCGCATGCGCAGAGGTAGGATATATAAGTATGCAAAGCTTGGCTTTTGGTTCACTCACAGAGATTTCTATTCAGCACAAACTTCACGGAAACATACTTGTTCACAAACTCTGTTTTATATATTTACCAGCGCGTCACCTCTGCTTCGCAGAAGTTCGCACTGGCTCTACTATCTTCTTCGTGATGGCATAATAATGACATTGAAACTCACCGCGCGATGCTGAACAACACGAATGAATTGTAAACAACCATTCATTTTTAGAGCTTTTTCAGATCGGTAATTATGGGAGAAAAAATTTTTCCGCATAAAAAACAATGCGATTTTGAATGGGTTACTGAATTCATTTTGGCTTTATAGTCGCCATAAGGATAAAATCACCTTGAGCTACATATCTACCCAAAATGCTCTCAGTTTTTATAGTAAAAACTTGGCAAATCGACAATTTGCTCAGTTACATCTTTTTGGTGCCAATTGTGTGTAAAAATAGACTTTTTGCTTATTTTTTGAGCTAAAGTCAATGTTTTTCGGATTTACTTGCTGAACAAATCTACGACTTTGCAAAAAGTCCAATTACCGATCCATTTTGGCGGGCCAAATGTCGCGTGGATCCGTTTGACGCACAGTTTTCGATGGTTCCACTTACTGGATCGGCTTGTAATTTTGCACAGTTTACTCACACGCTGACAGGGTGCTATGACCAAAATTCTAGATCAAGACGCTGGTTGCAACTCACTCTGTGAATTTCGTGACAGACAGATATACACACACAGACAAACAGACAGACGCTTAGCGCTTTATTATAAGTCATGATAGATTTATTACTGTGAGCTTAGTCAACTGCAAATCGCACGGATTGCTGTAGAATGAAGTGCACGCGAGCGTGTCTGTAAGGCTGGTGCCGAGTACGGTCGCTATGATGACTCATGCGCGCGAATGCCAATGTTAGCCCGCAAGAGATACGCTCGCGGGCGTTCAGCCTGGTCGATTCCGTGCAGTCAACTATACCTGAGCATACCACACAAGCGTGTGAACTTTATCAAACCTCTACTTGAAGTGCATTGAAAATTGCAGCAGATATTCATTTCTATGACATAGAAGGTAGACGGGCAGCCAAAATTAAAGCAGCGCAAACAGTGAGCCTGCGCATTGATAAGATGGTTTTGGGAAAACTGATCATGACTCAGTCTGCGCAAAATTAAAATGGCCAGACCAAGAGTATGCTCTCGCTAGCATTCCGGGTGCCATCTCGCTCATGTCCTTCAGAAGACTACGTGTTCGTGTCGATATATCGTTTTTTTGGCTTGGTGATTCATTTTGATACAGTTTTTAAGCTGTTGACTAAGGTTGATAAAGCCAGTTTTTCGGTGGTTCCTCCGCCTTTTTCGGACTTACTCAGCCTTGCCAGATCACACTCATAGCGCAGCTGCAGCGCAATACTTTGGTCCGTCTCTGGATTCAGATCTGACAAGATTGAGGAAGCACTGGAACAGGCGAACAGACCGCCGAAACGTTGACTTTCGCGTAATATAGTGTTGCTACCAACCTTGGTCAACAGCTCAAAAACTACATATTCTTTACGCCGAATCATGTATCTGCCGCAATCATCCCCCTCCCCCCCCCCCCTATGTCTCCCCGTGGCACTTTAGCAGCGGAGGGCTTTCGAAGAGCGCAAAATATGAGCGCGCGTCCTACTGGGACCGCTGCTGCTAACCGGCCTTGTTTGATTATTAGGAGCTACATTGGCAATAACGATGTAGAAGATGGGTTCAAAAGCTAGTTTTATCGATTCACAATTGAATTTTACATGGACCGGTTACAGTCTATATCAGGCGACACAGCTTTCTTTCTATCTGAAACAGCCAAGAATTTTGAAAGAAAAATCGACTGTTACAGGAGACCACGAATGCGGCCGCGTTGGTAATAAAAACTTATTGTATATTTTTACAGAATCAAACAAAAGAAAATGACCTTTAATTATCTGCAAAAACTAAATTTAATTTTGTACCTGCTGTACTCAGAGGTTACAGCAGATTCACGTACGTTTATACTTTTACAAGAATCTTTTGCTGTTAGAATCAATTTCCCAAATAATGCAATTGCAGACACTTTTTCAAACTTATGTCTTAGACCTTCCAACAATGGACGCGGGAAACTAGAGGTGATGAAAAGCATTTTTGTAATCTGTCAATGATTTCTTACTCTTTTCAAATTCTCTTTCCATTAAAGAGTTTGTACATAATAAACATTCAGAGTTCTTCAAGATGCACGGTGATATATCCTGTCAAAACAGAGACTGCTTCGGATGCAGAGGACTATTGCTATAGATCTCTTCCATACGCTGTATCACACATCGAACATGGAGATACCACAAAATGTGTTTACGGTAATTCCTTGCCAACGATTTATTTTACTTTGTGATACTAATGTAGTCGCTATTCTTTGAATCTATGGAAAATAGTGAAATCAGAGTTGTTAAAGTAGTCGGAATATGCACATGCACATTCACCCCGTAAATTTCTCCTCGTCGTGCTCCTACGTGATGATTTCAAAACCTTTTCCCGAAAGATATTTTTGCTTGGAAAGAAGAGCAAAACTAATAATGCTTTGTCAAGTTCTTTTGAAGAAATTCTCGGCCTGACACAAAGGCTTGAACAAGCACGACTATTGAGTTCCTATTATCTCCCTTGACTAGTTTGGCTTTCCTGGTTTCGCTGACTATGAAGGAAGTTGTGAGCGAATTAAATTCTACTCAAGGAAAGTGAAAACATTGGTCAGAAGTGCTATCATATCATCCATTCTAGGGCTAAGATATACGCTTTGCATACGTCTGTCATAAGCAAAGGCTTCCCAAAGTTTGGTTTGTCGGCATTAGGCCTCGGACAGAGTTCACGCGATTTGATCGTCGCAATTTAATCCCCGCGATTTCCATTCATTTTCATTTTACATTCAAAAATTTCGGGCTGGTAAAGTATCACAACCGAAATGCAAGCTGATCGGCATGCAATGAACTCGTAACAGTTGTCTTGTCGCGATTGAATCGCGACGATCAAATCGCGTGAACTCTGTCCGAGGCCTTAAGCTTGCATAACACGGACCACTTTTCTTTTTGTCTACCTACGAGAAAAAAATTTGCCACAAATTTCTCGAAGATCCCGTATTTTGAAAGCCTCACAAGGGCAACAAAGACGATTCCTAGTCTAGTTTGCGCAGTCAACGGAGGCATGTTAACGAAAAAGCCGTTGCCTAAGAAGACCTCTTGGAACACCAAAGGGGGAATTAGCGAGTCCAGTGCGGTCGAATCGCCCTTCACGGGCACTCGAGAATTTTAAGGTTAGGGGAGGGGGGGGGGGGGGGGGGAATCGAGTCGGACATGGCCAACGTCTATACGGGTAGTCTTTTCAGGAACTTTTTGAGAAGATATCTCAGTTTTGGTGAGGCTGCATCTCAAGTTCATACTTGCCCTTTGTGCGTTTTGAATTTCTTTCCCTGAATTTGTGATTAAATGCGTTTGCGAGTTGGTTTAAAAATATGTGCAACAACGTTCGTGTACTCTAGTCTCAAAAGGGATGATAAGTGTTATCTGAAAAAAAACCAAAAATGTTTATTTTTATTTTGAAAAGTTACTGAACAAAACTGACTGTTCTCTCTACGACACACTAAAAAGCATGCAAATAGTCTCAGATTCTAAAGAAAAATAGAATTACCACGCAACAAATCATTTTGCTGTAATTTTTCAGAGAGGGGCTTTTTCTGCGAGGATAATGAAGAAGAAATATTCGACAAGTGCTTTATAACTCATAGTGAACTCGGAGAATATTTTGGTTATAACTACTGTCCAAAGAGGTACTTGTTACACAATGCCACGAGCCTCGAAGAGCTGAAATGGATTTCCCGTGAGTGTATGTTTGAGATGAAAACGCAATAGCTACTGAGCAACATTTCTTTTTAGTTGTCTTCAAAAAAGAAGAGTTAGCATGGATTGGCAATTCCGGCGAAAACGCCAAATTCTTGAAACCTAAAATAACACCGAATTTGGCAAGAAGAAGTCTGTTATGCTTCCTAGTCACAAATGACATGCAAAAATTGGTGGTATACTGAAACCTGCCTTATTTTTACAAATTTTCTCCACATTTCTGCACGTAGTTTTCGTGTTTACAACAAGGAAACCATGTTTAGTCGAAGTGGCCTTTTTAGATGGGTATACTACATTGCAGAGCATGAAACACACCGATTCAAAATCTTCCTTATCTGCGATGAGCAAAAAGTTACATACGAAAATAGGACAAAAATTGTTGTTTTAATGGAGCAGTGATGATTATCAGAGCACTCTATCCGATAAATACTCTTAGATAAAAATTATATTACACTTGATTGCTTTATTTAAAGGCTAAGAAGATTCTAGTAATTTATTTTATCCTGCAATTTTACTTTTTTGCTCGATAGACACTCATAACTTCTCGTCCACAAATTCGCAGATAAGAAAGACAGATTAGAAATCAGCGTTTTCTGGTTTTCAGGATGGTATACATCCCGATCGCTTTTAAGACAAAGACCATTTCTTGGGTCAAGGGGGACTTCGTAAAATTTTGCAAAAGTTAGAGGGAACGTCGTTTTGCGAATTCGGAAAGCCACCTCGTGCAAAGCCCTGAACATGCTTCCCCTGTAAGTAAGTTTATTTTTTGTGCCACAGCCTACATCTGTTACCTTGCGAGAATTTATACCTTCTGCGATGCGTATGGTTCCGATGACAGTGTTCCTTAGTTAGAAGCAATCAATTAACGTTACTGCATGCAATCAAGGCCACCTTTGTTAATGCGGCGTTCGTCCTTTCTAAAGCATGCAATAGCTTCATTCGTCAAAAAAGTCGCCGGACTGCGGCGCACTCCGCTGCACTCTAGCAGACTGCGTCGCACCTCGGCGCACTGCAGCACACTCCGGCGAAGTGACTTTTTGACGAATTATGTGAGCGGTATTGTACTCTAGCTGCTGGTTAAAACCGATATAATAAGGGATGTGCTGATTTTGTGGTCGTGCGTTGTCAACATTCGGAAAGGAAAAAGAATCACATAATCATACATATTACCTCTTCAACTTCGCAAATATACTAATGTGCATCACTGACTGCTTCAAAACAAGCACTACACGTGTTATGAGACAGACAACGTCCATCTTCTAAAAGAGAGATATGAAATCAGGTTTTGACTTGGGCCGAATAAACCTCGTTGAGACGGAAACCCTATAGCAATCCGGTTCCTGCGCCAGAAGAGTTTTTCTAATTGGTCAAATGATGCTTTGTGTAAGCCTTTGATGCGGTTGAATGATGTTATGTTACTGTATATGTCCCTAGAAATTTTCCACTTTGTAAATGAGATTGTGCGCACATGCGAACGCATAAAATCACGGGTAAACTTCAGAGCTTGAATTTAAGCATATGTAGTTTTAGACCAATGGAAGGATACCAAATCGCAGTGATAAAGTGGAATAAATACATATCGTTGAAGGCATTATGATGGACTGTCTTAGATCTACCTTCCGCATCTTCTGCCAGTTTTCTGGAAGAAATTATGAACGGATGAAACTATGAAGTCACTATGACTCTATCGCATAATGTGCATCGAGTCAGGGTTAAGCCTGAGATGTGGCACGCCACACCTGAGGGTCGTACCGAGATGTAGGACGGGGAGGAGTGGGGTCGTTATCAGGGCCGGTAGTAATCTACCCTACCTGGTGGCATCATAGATGCAGGCAAGTTGGCACACATCGCGGAAAGATGCCAACTCCGCCGGCAGCTCGCGGAGTGATTGTAGGTTTTAATAATTTTGTATAATCTCAGTACGCGGTTATTTCGCTCATCAAATTTTGATAACGTAGACAACCGCAAAACTGCAGTCTCGCGCGCGGTCGAACCTAAGTGCGTTAGCTTGAAGTGCCACCACGTTAACCATTCGACCATTCGGTCAGCCATTGCCTTTTGCACCAGCAATAGGAGGAACGCACTGGTGAATGGCTGCCTATAAAAGGGATCGATACATTGCGTGAGAGACTTTGACCTGAAAGAACAGCTGATTGATATGAGCGAGAGAGGAGCGAAATCGGTGCAAACTGAGATTTATAAGGGATTGCCAAAACAGTTCGTGTTCTATATGATTCTAAGGCATTAGTGGATTTTTTTCTCTGTAAGAAAATCGTCATTTTAAAAAAGAAAAACCCATATAATGAGAAAAATGATAGTTTTTTCATGAAAAGTAGAATTTTTGATTTTTTCGCCTGACGTAAATTGTGTGATATCGCCGCAATTCGCAAACTCGCAGACGCCGTCGGCAAAGGTGCCACCACCTCGACGTGGTAGGGGCACGTCGAGATGCCGGCAGCTCCCTCTCTCAAAAGAGCACGCTATTTCCCGTGCTCTCTGACCTGCCGGCAGCTGCCA